>JAOXYA010034939.1:0-12826 GCA_028565675.1 Sorex palustris
GAACATTTTCCAAAATAGACCATGTCCTAGGCCACAAAACATACCTCAATAGAATCAGGAAAATAGAAATAGTATCAGCAATCTTTTCATACCATGATGCACCGAGAATAGAAGTGAATCACACACAGACACAGAGAACCAAATCAAATACCTGGAAATTAAACAACTCAATGCTGAACAACGAGTGGATCAAATGAAATCAAAAGATACTTGGAAACAAATGAAAATGAAGACACAAGATAGCAGAACTTATGAGATAGCGCTAAAATTTATAGCTCTGCAAGCATATCTCAGGAAGGAAGAAAGGATGCACAGAAACAACTTGACTTCACAGCTCAAGATCTTAGAAAAGGATCAACAGAAGGAGCCCAAATCAGGCAAACAAAAGAGATCATAAAACTTAGAGCAGAAATAAACGACATGGAAACCAAAGAAACAATCCAAAAGATCAATTAAACCAAGGCTGGTTCTTCAAGAAAATAAATAAGATAGATAAACCCCTAGCAACACTCATAAAGAAACAGAGAGAGAGAGAGAGAACGCTAATAAATCGAAACAGAAATAAGAATGAGGACAACACAACAGAAATCAAAGAAATTCACAAGATCATCAGAGAGTACTTTGAAAGTCTGTATGCCACAAAACAAGAGAACATAGAAGAAATAGATAAATTCCTTGATTCCTATAATCAAGGAATTTGATTATAGGAATCAAGGAATTTGATCTTCCTGGAAGAAGATCTGGAATAGACGTATTAATATCAAGGAAATTGAAACTGTAATCAAAAGTCTTCCCTAAAACAAAAGCACAGGTTCAGACGAATTCACTAGCAAATTTTTCAAAACATTTAAAGAGGATCTATTGCCAGTTTCTCTCAAGATTTTCCAGGAAACTGAAGAAACAGAAAATCTCCCAAACAGTATCCATGAGGCTCATATCTCTCTTATACCAAAAGGAAACAAAGATACTACAAGAAAAGAAAACTGCAGGCTGATATCCCTGATGAACACAGATGTCATCATTCTCAACAAAACACTAGCAAATAGAATTCAACAACTCATCAAAAAGATCATACACCAGGACCAAGTGGGATTCATTCCGGGGATGAAAAGATGGCTTAACATTCGGAAATCAATCAACATAATCCATCATATCAACAAAAGAAAAGATAAAATCCATATGATCGTATATATCCAGAGAAAGCATTTGACAAGATCCCGTTTATGATGAAAACCCTAGTCAAAATGGGTATAGAAAGGATTTTACCATACTTAGAGAACCCTAAAACCTCTACCAAGAAACTCCTAGAAACAATAGACTTGTATAGTAAAGTTGCAGGCTATAAAATCAATACCCAGACTAAACCATTGAAGTTCCCAGAGCCTCCTCTGTTGTCCCTCGGCCACTTCTAGTCTGTTCTGTATCTGCCTGCTTCCCAGCCCCTGACAACAAACTGTTCTCAGAGTCCAAGAATTTGTTTTCACTGGAGACTGTCCATTCCCTTTGTTTCTTTGTATACCACATACAAGTGAATTTGTCTTGTAATTTGTCCTTCTTCTTGTGTCTTGATGTCACTTAATTCACCACTCTCTAGAATCATCAAAGTTATAGCAAAGGGCAAGATTTTATCTTTTCTCATAGCTGAATAATAGCTTGTTGGTATAGTGTGGTATATGTCCCACAACTTCTTTATATCGCCATCTTGTTTGTGGGCATTGGGGTTATTTCCAGGCCCTAGATATTGTTAATAATAATGAACATAGGCGAGGTACTATATTATAAACAGAAATATTAGCTAGAGAGGAAGATAGGTAGTCAATATTTTTTTAAAAAAAGGCTTGAGGAGTTATTGGATTAACTGAGCATTAAAGGTGACTTTTATTTCATTAAATATTTGGGGAAATTGGGGCTGGAGTGATAGTACAGCTAGTAGGGTGTTTGCCTTGCTTGTGGCCGACTCGGGTTTGACCATGAGCCTGTGCATTGCTGGGTATGATGGAAAAAGAAAAAAAATTGGGGAAAATTGGGGCTGGAGCAAGAGTATAGCAAGTAGGGTGTTTGCCTTGCTCATGGCCAATCTGGGTTCCATCCCAAGTATCCCATATGGGCCCCCAAGCACTACCAGGAATAATTCCTGAGTGCAGAGCCAGGAGTAACCCCCTGAGCATTGCCAAGTGTGACCCAAAAAGCCAAAAATAACTTGGGAAAATGTGACACGTCTTTAGTATTTTTTAATAATCGCAGAATTATGTCTAAGAGGCAGCAAATTTGATGTTACTGCTCTGTGCCAGAGAAAGATTTGGGGTCAGGGTAAAGATTTGGGTTAACTTCACTGAGGTACCATTTCACTCTGAAAGGAAACCTTCAGCCCCAAGCCATGTAATAGAACAGGCCTCTTTAGGGATATGGTTCTCCCCAGATTCCAGATCACTCTCTGTATAGGCTGAAAGGGATTTTCGTGAAGCACATTCTCAGAGCAGACCCGGGTGCAGGGTCCTGAAATGAACTTCTCAAGGTTCATTGACTAATCTCTATGCACATTTAAATATAGAATTTGAGCTCCTCAGTTCTTGGAGTTTACTTAGGATAACCAAGAGGAGGTATAGAGTTAAAGATTTCTGGGCTGTCTTACGTGCTTGACACTTGACATGCTGTCTGGTTATCACACAGAGCAAAGTGGCTATTATTTAGGCATGTCATCGGAGAGATCTTTGCATGGGGTATGTATGGGAGGAAGTGAGGGAGATATGGGGACTGAAATTTCTTTGTAGGCACCAAGATATTTTTTTCTTCACCACAAGACTAATGCAGTGCCTGGCAGATGTGGGAAAGGCAATAAATATTTGTTGCTGAATTAAGGAATGTGCCCTATCGGAGAATATTTGTGAACTCAGATTTTTCTTTGGGAGGAATGTCATTGCAAATTTTATATTAGATAATATGAGTTCCCAATTCCCTTGCTCAACTATTCTAAAGTCATTATTATTTGTATCTTCATTGATTTTTGTCCATAGTAAGTCCTAAAAACATTATTTTTAGCCTCCCACATATTGTAGCAAAACTCAAGTTTTTATTGCCTGTACGATTTCTGTTGCTCATCTTCAAGATCACTAATTCTGTCTTCAGCTGTAGACATTCTGCTGCTGAGGACCCCCACTGAGTTTTTAATTTCATCTATCGAATCCTTTATTTGGGACACTTATTTCTGTAGCTTCCTTATTTCTGCTCTCATTTCTTCCTGTATTTTCTCGACTATCTGTTCCACTGTTTCTTTCATTTCTTCCTTTCGTTTTCTGGATGTCTGCTCCATTGATTCTTGGAGAAGTTCCTTGAACATCTTCAGCATTTCATCTCGGAATTCTTTATCAGAGAGATCATATTTGTGGGTAACCTCTGTTGAGAATTTAGGACTCTTTTCTTCGTCCTCTCCTCATAGTGGAGATTTGCGCTGTTTCTTCATGCTGTTGTGGTTGTATAGAGGTAAAACCTTGAGGTCCACTAGCAGTGTTCCCTCTTATTGTGGGAAAGAATTCTGAATAAGGTCGGTCGATGGTGCTCAAACTTCTCCCCTTCTAGAATATGTCCTTCTTCTCAGGTATTATTATGTGGCATATGGCAGGCATCTAGTGAAGCTTTGGAGGAGGCACTATTTTATATTGGGCTTGTATAGCTTCTTGCTGGTACTGGTCTTTTGTTGGAATTGGAGTAGGACAATGGATTATTGTCCTATAATGTTTGAGGTGGCCAGGACTTTTTCCAAAGAATTAGGTGATACAGGTTGGGACCAGAGAAGGCCACGCCTACTCCGGATGAGGCCACGCCCCCTAATGGAGGCCACGCCCCCAGCCTGTCGCGATGCTAGTACACAGACCTGGTCCCAAGGGCCTGTGCAGAGGAAAGGCGGGGGCTGGGTGAGCACGTGCGCAGAACTCCAGGGAGTGCTCTCGGGCCGCTATCTGGTGGCAGGTGAGCGGGATCCCAGGGCTGGATGGGACTGGGGGCGGGGGTGCACAGAGGGACGCACGTGCGGAGGAAAGGCAGGGGCTGGGTCAAAACTCAAGTTTTTTAAATACCTCTGTTAAATTACATAAATGATACCACATTCATATGAGAGATTGTTTTGGCTTTTGAAAAAAAGACATTATAGGGCTGGAGCAATACTATAGCAGGAAGAGCCCCTGCCTTGCATGTGGCCAACCCGGGTTCTATCTCTGGCATCTCATGATCCCCTGAGCACCGCCAGCAATGATCCCTGAGTGCAGAGTGGGGAGTAAGCCCTGAGCATTGCCATGTTTGACCCCAAACCAAACCAAAAAAACAAAAAAATCTTACATACAATTTAGGTAGCTTTAAACTCTAAAGGATGATCCTTTATAAGTTTGGATATTTGTTCCTTTTTCTATTACAGTCATCAGACTTTTAGCAATGAAATACTACTGTTTCTGTTGGTGTATTTATCTTTTGTGTGGTGATGTAGTATATTTTCTAAAAGCTCATAATTGCTTTGAGAGGTATTTCTCAGAAATTCATTCATTCACTTGGCAAAATGTTTCTCAGAAATACACCTTAAAGCTATTAGGAGTTTCCTCAGACCAAAGTTCTAGGGGATAAGAAATGATTCGTCTTTTCATGGCTAAGCATTTAAAAATCTTTGGGGAAGGTATAATATATGAAGAGAAGAGCTGTACTTTTATCTCTGCTTCCACTCGTTCACTTTCCAGCGATTTTCCAGTGGACTTTCTAAAGTAAAGCGAAGAACCTGTGAGCATATCCCTGAGTATTCTGATAACTCTGTAGCCCTGGGAATCGAAATCTGAGCTTGATTCATAATCATACTATGGGAGTACTATAGCACCATAGGTTGTTTCTCTGAGGATTAGTCATGGTGTGAGTATACACTCCCAGAGGCTGGGAGAGAAGGCTCATCGTATAAAAGAATTGTACCTGAGGACTTCAGGCACGGTCCTGTGTTCAGCTGCTGTGCTTGTATTTCAACTTTCACTCTATCCTGGCTTGGTCTTGCTGACGATAGAATATGGTGCTTCTGATTCATAACCTGCCAGCTTCTGCTGTCTGTTCTGCCGCTGTTCTCCTGTGTTGTTGCAATGTAGCTGGCTCCCATCCCCTTCTTTCACTTCCAGAATTTCCCTTAGATATTTATTCACTTTGCAAGTTTTTACCAAGAGCTTGCTGTATGTGTCACACACCATACTAAAATCTGAATATATAACATTTAATAAAAAGAATTGTCCATGGTGTTGGGCTGGAGCGATAGCACAGCAGGTAAGACGTTTGCCTTGCAAGCAGCCAACATGGCTGACCCGAGTTCGATTCCTCCCCTCTCAGAGAGCCCGGCAAGCTATTGAGAGTATCTCGCCCACACGGCAAAGCGGCAAAGCCTGGCAAGCTACCCGTGATGTATTCTATATGCCAAAACACAGTAACAAGTGTCACAATGGAGACGTTACTGGGCCCTCTCGAGCAAATGGATGAACAGCAGGAGGACAGTAACAGTGACAGTACATGGTGTTACATGTTCTTAAGTTTTCATGGAAGTTCTTCAGGAATAGGTTTCTATTTTTCAAGTTAATGTGTGTGAGAATAGCATTCTTGGGATTGTCTTCCCCAAGCAAGGAATGTTGTTACTGTCACTGTCCCCAGTGACAGCAGCTGCAGACTGGAAGCTGGGTCATTACAGCCTGTAGGGAAGAAAGGCTATCACACACCTTCTTAACTCAAGGCTGAGACCATTGGCAAAATCCTCTGGGACTGCTGCATTTGCTCTTTTCCAAAACCATATCAGTATTTCTGAGATCAAAATATGGCAACCACATAGGATACTTTTTTCTGACTTTTGATGCCAGTGTTTTACGAAGCTGGTTCTGCAGCTGGAAAGGCTTTAGCCCTAGTTCATAGATGTCCCATGGACGACTGCTGTCCGGGTGAAAAGTCTGACCTGGGTTAATCTTGGTCCTGGAGGGCTGGCCCTCATATTTCCCTGCTGTATGAGAGCCATCCATGACTGACCATATATGGTACGGCTTCCAGTTTGAGGGTTAGTTACAAATATGTATTTTGCTCTGCATTCAGACCAGGTCTTGTCTCGGCTTCTAATACATGGTCCTGAGCTGATTGTTGTTACTGTCACTGTTCCCAGTGACAGCAGCTGCAGTTAAATTTCCAGATTCCATCATCTTTCCTGAAAGTTTCTGCAGAAAAGTAAGGATGGCTTGGTAGTTGAACCAGTAACCCCAGTCCTGCCCAGTTATACTGAAGCTTCCAGTTTTGCAGACTTCATGGAAAGATTTCTCAGACTTTGCCTGTCTTCCCCCTTTGGAAGGAGGACTATGGTGTATTTCACTGTAGTCTTTCCATAGCTGAAGGCCTTAGTTGAAATCTCTCTTTGGTACCATAGTCATTTAGTTTGACTTTCTATACCTGTTTGAGCAATAGAATGCAGCTTAAGTGCTACAAAAATGGTATCTGGTCTCACTGAAATACCTCCTGGAAAAGGGGCTTAATGTATAGAAGGAAAAAACTGGGAGTGATTAAAGACATCGTCAACAACACCATGTATTTGTGGATATCAATCAGTGAGGTCAGTATTCTCTGCTCATCTGACAAAAGCAGCAGAAACTCGAAAGAGGTTAGCGTCTTCTAGCTCTTGTCCTCACTGGCAATGTGTCCTGTTTTCCATGAATTTTGATGTCCTAGATCTCTAAGGAATTCTGACAGAATCTTAAGGGCTCTGTTTTAAAATAGGAATAGTGGAGAGTCATGTTCAGTTTAGAAACTCCCAGAATCTTTGCAGTCATGTCTCCCAGGAGCTGTGCAGGCCTGCTTAGAGACTTGACTCACCCTGACAAACCTGTTAAGTGCACACTAAATTGTTCCCTTGCCTGTCACACCTGGTTTTAGTGACAATTCTGGAATCACACATTGTATTCTGTATGAAATGCTCTAAAAATGAGACATTGTGATAATGATCAGGTTCTGGCTTCACTGATAGCCTCTAATTGTTTTGTAAGGTACTAATTTTAAAGTTTCTCTGAATATTAAAAATAATTAAAAATAGTATTAGGGAAAGCTGTAAGATTTTTAGATTGTAAGGTGTGGATGAAAAAAAATCAGTCATTTGTTTCTGAAAACCCTTTGTTCTGTCCGATAGTCCAAAATAAGGAGTAATGCACAGCTGTTTTCAATTTTATATATTTCTTATTCTAGTAAGTCGATGAGGTGGTTATTCTTCCTTTTCTTCAATAGAGAGGCAAGGGTCAGAATTTCATAAATTTATATGGTTAATGAGTTGCATAATTGAAAGCCTGTTGTTTTTCATGAAAATGGTAGAACTTAATATTTTTAGACCTCTGTTATTCTGAGTGTGGTACAATAAGCACCATTTTAAATAGGACTTATTTCAGTCTGGACATTCTTTGTAAATCTTCATCATCTTACAAATGAGAAGAAATTGCATACAAAACAGAGTACCAGCCATCTCTTATCACAGTCCTTGCATTTATCATACAAAGTCAACCCTCCTGATAGTTACTAGGTTAGTTATCTTTTGTTGTTAGTGTTGTTGTTGGTGTGTGTGTGTGTGTGTGTGTGTGTGTGTGTGTTTTGCAGTGCCAGTGATTGAACCCTGAGCTTCCCTCTCATAGGCAAGGCAAGAGCTCTCCTACAGAGCCATTTCCCCAGCCAACACTAATTATCTTAAATGGAAGAGAACAATTTTGGTTGCCTTCTGCATTGTGGCTTGTCTCAAACAAGAATTTAATTTAAGGCAAAGCAATTAAAGAAAGTTCAGTAATTTCTGCCTTAAATTATTTCTCGTGTCTTGGGATCATCCAGGCCCGGGTCGGCCGCATGCAAGACAAACGCCCTACCCTTAAATTTGGTCATGACCAGATCTCAGTGCGTGGAGGTAAAGGCAGGTCTTTGCTTAATGGAGGCCAAATTGTATTTCGCTCCACAGCAGACAACTTGAGTCAGGAGCAAATCTTCGTGTTGGTCACAAGTGGGTAAGTCCTATATGGTTGATATTCTAAGTTTCCATGTGTTTTCAGTTTTGTTGGTTGTTACAGAGTGATACTTGATTTAGATACAGCATATGAAGGCTTTTAGACAGTTCTGGTATTCATATTGTGTTAACTGGTCAAGGTTTATAAAGGACTCGACAATTGTCTCAGGATACTTTCAGTAGTTTCTGATAAAGTCCTCCCCCAACCCCCACTATGTGGAACTGAATACAAAAGTCGGTCTTTAAATATTGGAGAAAAGCAAAGTAGTAGCAAAAAAAGCGTTTCAACAGAGCTGACAAACTAGAAAAAATGCGACTACATGGTAAGCGGGCCCTTTAACATCAGAACTTAATTAGGGCACTTAAAGCAAGTGATAACATCCATGATTCAGACACTAGGCATGGCCCAGAGACAGGGTCCATCTGCATTGATGAGTACAGTGTCTTGATTCTGTAAATCAGATGCTTTTCTACACTTCACTAACACTTTGCACTAATCAAGTGCAGTGTTGTTTAGAATGAACATCAGGCAGTGGACAGCCATTAGGGTAGGAACCAGAAGTCACACAAACCTGTTGATAATATTTTAAGTTGAAATAGTGGGTATTCTATTCTATGTATTGTCTGTACCTCTGTTTGTATGTTCTACATATCTGATTTTTTTAAAGATTAATAGGTTGAGTAACTTCTAAGGTTCACTTTCTGTATAAATATTGACCATTTTCTTTTTTAGAATTCCTTCAGTTCTATCTTTCAGTGTTGAATTGCTTAACCCTATTATTATATCTTCCCCTTTCTAAAACCTTACAGCTCATAGCGTGAGGAAAGCTGTCAAGAAAGTAACTAAACCTTTCTGGGAGGAGACCTTTGTAAGAATTCAGGAATTATGTGTATGTGTGTGTGTAATGCTATGTAACGAAGCAATAGAGTGAATTGGCTTTCTGGATGTGCATTTATAAACAGCATACATTGAGCTTCAAAATTTATTCAGTGGGAAAATCCAGATGTGAAACAGTGTGTAAAGTGTGTGTCTTTGTGTCTGTGTAAAAGCATGCATGGGTTTTTTTCCTCACATTTAATTTATTATTATTAATTTTTTTTTGCTTTTGGGTCACACCCGGTGATGCACAGGGGCTACTCCTGGCTCATGCCCTCAGGAGTTACTCCTGGTGGTGCTCAGGGAACCATGATGAGAGACACAGAGACTAGCAAATATTTATTTGCCTTCAGGAAGGGAACTCAAGGGGTTTGAGAGATAGTACATGGATAGAGCACTTGCCTTGCACCCTGCCAACCTGAGTTCGATCCCCAGCACTGCCAGGAATAATTCCTGAATGCAGAGCTAGGAATAATTCCTAGGCAACACCAAGTATGTTCCCAGCCCCACCCCGCCCTAACCCTCCCCCCCGTAAAAAAAAAGAAGGGAACTGAGTAGCTGAGTACACACTTGAGAGGAAAATGTCCTTTTTATTTCGAATATATTTGAATTTAGGGCATTAACACAAGTACTTGCTACTTTTTTAAAAAATTTATTTTCATAAAGTTGTTCACAATAATTGACTGCATTCAATAATTTGACACCAGTTCCACTACCATTTCTCTTTACTACCACCATTATTTGGAATTTTTCCACCACCACACAAACCTGTCCAACAGGCAGATGCTAGATAATTTATTTTGTATTGCTTGTTATGAATAGCATAAGATGTGTGACTGCACTCCTAGAATTCTAAAATTTTAGATAGAGTCTGGGGAAATCTCTGCAGCAAGCTGCCTGGTTTTGAAATTCTTTCGTGTGTCTCTGGATCATGGCCGTCAATGTGCTTAAATAGCAGCTGGAGACAGTTCTTGGGCGTGGCATCCAGGGTCCCTTAGGGATCGGGAGATGAGAAGGACCGACCGATCCCCTATCCCTTGAGGCCTGGAGTTTGCAGTCACTGATCCCATGGACCTGGGCTTTTCATTGGGTTCTGAAAATTGGTGGCTGCCAGGATTCCTAGGAGGGCAGGTGAAGAGATGACACCTCTTCTCGGCTGAGGCACCCAGGTGAAATTGGCCTGGTGCAAGGTTTGGAGGCATCTCTGAAGCAAGCTGCTCAGTTCCGAGATTCTTTTGTATGTCTCTCTACTAAATTTTTTAAAAGGTAGTGCTACATGTAAACCCTTTCTGGATGCTTCCTCTTGGATGTATTTTATGGGTGGTGGGTTGTTTTCAGAAAGAAAATCCACTTAGACCCTGTCATATAGCATCCAAGAAAACAAGGATAAAAGTGCATACAGTGGCAGGGAAGGAACGGGTGAATGGAAAGCTCTCAGATGGACTGGAGACTGAGGGAATGGAAGAAGGAAATGAACGCGGAGTTAATTGAGCCGGTGGTGGGTGGACATATTAATGATGGCTTTAAGAGTAGAAAATGAGAATAAGAGGTTTTGGGGGGGTGAGTAATGAAAAGAAGCCTCTAGTTTTGGACATTATGAGTTTGAAATCATAGTATGATTACTTGAGAGGCTAGCAATCAGTTGAGATGCTTTGCAAATGAAATGACTTAAGTGCTTTTCGTATCACTTGTGTGGGTCTTTAAAGCTTCCAGATTAAGGAATATATTCATATATTCCTTAAATATGATTATGGTATAATGGAAAAATTTAGGATTTAGAAATGTTGTAGTTTTGTGGTGACCAATGCAAACAAGATAATTTGTTTTGTTCTAAAATTTTCCATTATGTACATGTCTTGTACAAAGCATTTTATGGTTTTGAATCAGAAAAGCTTGTACCAAGGGAGGGAGACTAATGCATTTTGGTTCTTGTTCAGTCTCAACATATTTAATGAATGGTAAAACATTTAATGTGTCCATTAACTAATGTTCACTGCTAATTTATAGTGGAAATGTATATGACAGTGTGCATAAATAATTTCTGAAATTGTGATCTGTTATTATGATTATTATTGACCTAAACCATCCTCAGGTTGCAGTCTACAATTATAGATACTTCAAATACAATGCTATATATGAAGATACATCTTGCTGATATTTTGATATTTTATTCCCTAAGGCTGCTTGATTTGCAGAAACTTGTACATACTAGGAAATTTTATTATTACTTCTCTACCCCACCTGTGCAGGTGGAAAAACAATAATTTTAAGCACAGTGATTTACCATAATGCTAATGATAGAGTATCCTGCATACAACATTCCAACACTATACTCTCCTCCAGTGTCTGCTCTCTCTCAACTCACTGTTCTTCCCATCCCTTCACTATGGTAAGCTCAATCTTAGGGTTACTGCTGTCAAAATGACCAACTTGACTGGACACTTCAATTCTCAGGCCTTAGTGGTGCAGAGTTGCTTGAGGCTGGCAGTGCTGGGGATCACTGGAGCCACAACTGGCAGTGCACAGGGGACCACAGAGTGCTGCAGATCGAATTCAGACCCCCCTGTGCATGCAAGGCACAGAGCCCTGACCACTGAGGTTTCTTCTTTACCTTGTTATGAAGTCATGCTTTATTAGTCATGAAATGGGTTTTGCTCCAGAAAGTCAAGTTTATCTATGAATAGAAAAAGGGCAGGAAATTGGAGAGAAGAAATCTAAAAGGATCTGAAGAAGCTTGTGGGTGATGAATGTGCTCAATATATTGTTTATGGTTTTGGTTTCATAGATATATGGACATCAAAGTATTAAATTATAGAACTTGTTAGATAAGTAAAATTGCTTGAAATTTTTTAAAAAAAAACAGATAAAAATAGGTTTTGTGACATGGATGTGACTCAAGCAGTAGAGCACATGCCTCACATGTTTGAGGCCACAAGTTCCATGCTTGGCATGGAATTCCCCCCTCACATTCAGCTCTACTTGTCTAAAATTTTTTTTAAGTAGGTTTTTGTGACCTCCTAAACTCACTGTAAGAGGTTATTGAGACTCAAGAGTTAGGGGATTAAGGTTAGCTGAGCCTTCATCGGCTCAGTCTGTCCCAGCAGTCTTCAACGACTGGGCCATGTACAGGTGCCTGGAGAGAGATTAAAGACTCATGATCTCCCACCGTGGGTATACCCACCAGCCCATTCACCAGAATACAGGACAGGTATAGGTCTACAGATGTACAAAGGTTGAAGAATACTGGTCTGTCCCACCCCATCTCAATCAGTGATCAGAAGCCTTCCTTCATTAGCTTCTGTTGACATTTCAGATTATAGATTACTGTCTAACAGATTGAGATTCGGGGAAAAGAGGCAGGATAGAGATCTTTGGGTCCTGATGGATATTGTCTGCAAACTAAATTCAAGGCCAATGGTTGAATAAAGCCTCTGCATAAAAGGAATCTTAACACACTCATGTCTCTTTTATTCTTATTTCCTTATAGAGCATTGTTGGGTACTTCTCAGTGTTTGGGGACATTTTTATCATTGTGGACAATTATTTATATATGCATAAATTACATTATATATGTTATATATAGCAATTTTATTATGTATTCCTATATAAAATTACATTTTATACATATATAATTGAGATAACACAAATTAAACAGTGTAATCGCAATGAACCATTTGGCTCCTTCTATAATCTAAATATTGCCAGATTTGCTTTAACTATATTTTCTTAGCGACAGCACAGCAGGTAGGGTGTTTGCTTTGCATGAGGCCGAACCAGGTTCAATTTCTCCATCCATCTCGGAGAGCCTGGCAAGCTACTGAGAGTATCCCACCTATATGGCAGAGCCTGGCAAGCTCCTTGTGGCGTATTTGTAACAAGTCTCACAAATCTCACAATGGAGACGTTACTGGTTCCCGCTCGAGCAATCG
>JAOXYA010034978.1:0-12825 GCA_028565675.1 Sorex palustris
CTCCATTTCTTTGAAGAATGTCATGGGTATCCTTATAGGGATTGCATTGAATTTATACAATGCTTTCGGTAGTATTGGTGAGGCGAATATTATTATTAGCACTTCCATCACCTTGTAGAGACTGTCACTGTCACTGCCCTCCTGTTGTTCATCGATTTGCTCGAGCGGGCCCAGTCACATTGTGAGACTTGTTGTTACTGTGCTTGGCATATGAAATACGTTACAGGGAGCTTGCCAGGCTTTGCCATGCGGGCGAGATCCTCTCGGTAGCTTGCCGGGCTCTCCGAGATGTGAGGAAGAATCAAACTCCGGTCGGCCGGGTTGGCCGCGTTCAAGGCAAGCACCCTACCTGCTGTGCTATTGCTCCAGCCCGTAGAGACTGTAGAGTAGAGCAAAAGCAAATTGCCCAATTGAGGAGTGTTGGGAAGGAGTTAAGTGTTGGGGGCTTTGCCAATTGACAAAAATGAGCCATAGGTGCTATTGATGGTGTCCAGCCCTTAGTTCTGTGAGTCAGGAAATATACTGGTTGGCCCAGCAAAGCACTCTCATGACCTGGCAGTTGAACAGCCTGTTTGGGTTTGGCTCAAATTTCAGCCTGAGAGGGCTAGAGCAGTCACCTGGGGGCTTACTGTCCCCCTCCCTCACCCCCCCCCCCCCAGTCTGTGAGGTAAGGTAAGTCTGTTGAGGTAGGTCTGGTAGAGGACATGTCTCATGGGATTCCAGGTGCTACTGCTGGGCTGGGGAACTTCTTTTTAGTTTTAGCTTTAAAAATCTAGTCAATGTCAGTTCCAGTTATTCGGGATTGGGTTTCAGGCATACAGTGTTCCAATCCCAGTCCCTTCACCAGTGTCCACGTGTTTCCAACATGTCCCCTGTGCCCTTCCCTCCCATGCCCCTTAGCCTGCTCTGTGGCAGGAGTCGGGTGGGAGGGTGAGGGGGTGGGGCGTGGGGAGCGGCTCTCCCTGCCTCCTCTTTACGGTCAGGTGAGGGTTGCAGGTTCAGAAATGTTCAATACTTCCAACACCGTGAAAGGAAAACTCCGTCTCAGTCTTGTTGAGGCAGGCTAGCAGAGAGATCCCAGTGGGGGCAGAACGGAAACCCGCTCTCTTCTCTCTGGCTCAGGATGTGACCCACCAGAGAGAGCAGACTGGGAAATGCAGGACTTCAGCGGGAAATGCCATCTCGCCTTCCCTATCCTCAGGCAATGTCCTGATCTGTTATTTTTCACCATTCCTACCACACAGAAAGGTTTGTGGCCCCCATTCACGCCCTTGGGAAAACTCTGGCACACAGACCTGGCAACAGCGTGACCGAGAGGCTGAAGGGGATAGTACATGGCTCAGTTATTTGTAGCAGGCCCCTGCTTGGAGGAAGACAGGGTTCCAGCAGGGAGGGGGCTGTGTATTAGATTCCAGCCTTTGGGGCTGGGCCTCTTTCTAGCCCTGTCCGGGCAAGGGAAGGGAAGAGGCAAGGGAAGCAGACGGCCTTTCCACACCTGCCAGACGTTCTCCAGTCTTTTTAATCACCTGGAGTTTACGAGGTGAATGTGCACTGAGAGTCTGCTGTGGGCTGGACCGTTGGGTGGGGGGCGCCAGAGGAGTGAGCTGGGCCCTGGGCCCTGGGGTTAGCTGGGGGAGCAACCGCGTTTGCAGCCCTAGTGGCACCAGGGAGTGGGTGCAGCATGGCAGCTCCACAGCACCCCGAGCCCCCAGACCCTACACACAGCCGAGGCAGGGGAGGGAGGACCAGGGAGGGGGAGGCTGCCTCCAGCTGTCGCAGAGGCCTGCACGGAGGTGCCTGACCCCGAGCGTTGCAGGGGAGGTAGAACTGGGAGGGGTAATTTCATGTCCTTTTTGGTCGTTGGGGTTTTCTAGTTTGAGTGTGGTAACTTTGACCGGAGACGCCTTTATGGAGTTCATGCCCTGAGTGGTCAACAGCAGAGGGGAACTGGAAACTGAACCTGCACTTCAAGAATCGAGAGACGAGGGCCGCTTTACTGTTTGGTTTTTAAAAGGTGACGGGTAGGGAGATGGCTGGTGCAAAGGGCTGGAGCATTTGCTTTGCACGTGAGGTTTGGGTTTAGTCCCCAGAGCCACGTGGCACCTGAGAACCTCTAAGAGTGCTGGGTTAGGAGTAGCTCCTGATACCTTTGAGTAGCGGGGAGCATATAAAACCAAACCAAACAGACCCCACAGAACCAACAAACCCCCCAAACCCTAAGAAACACAGGGGTTAGTTTTTAATGCATAGGAATGTGCAATCTGGAGAATTCCACTGTTTCTCTTTTTAAGTAAAGCAGTTCTTTACTAAAAGCAAAGTCTCATTGGACCTCAATTTTTGACCAACTGCTAGATGCCACTTTGGATTTTGTTTTCAGTGACTTGCACCTCTCACTTATTTTCTTCTCTCCTTTTTCCCCTCCCCCCTTCCCCTTAATATACGCTTACAAACAATCGTTTTTACAAAGGCCCGGTTTGTAACTGCCCAGATAGCAAATGCCCAGCTTATAAAATACACCCCGGGTGCATGTGCCAGTGCTGTGACCCCAGCACCTAGACGTTTGCTCCTTTATCTGTGACTGGGCAGTTTTGAAGAACTGACCTTGAGTTCCCCTGTCCTAGCTTCCAGGAGTCCTGTGATTCGGGGACACCCAAAAAGAGGGGATCGGGAACTCTGCTTTGTCTGTCGCCCATTGTTGGGCTCACAGAAAGCAGGCTTATCTTTGTACCACCTGCCCTGATCCTACTTGGGTCCCAAGCATGTGAGAGAACCCAGCTGGAATATGTAGTGGATTCTTCACTGATGATAATTTCCAGATTGCGATCAAAGCCCCTCCTGGCTGGCTGTGTTTATTAAGGGGGAAAATGTGTCGTGTTCAGTCTTTGCAAAATTCTGTGCAGGTGTACCACGAACCCAGGAAGTACATCCTAACAACCGTTACGTAAAGTTGTTAATCTAAGGGAATGCTGTGACTAATTCCAGGTTACAGAGGGGTGAGGGTGAAGTGGGTCTTCAGCGCGGCTTGGTGGGTGGATGATGCTCAAGTTGGGGAGGGAGGCTCCTGGGTTAAGGGAAACTAAGGGGTTAAGGGAAAGGCCCGGAGAGGAGAAACAACCCTGCCTCTGAATGCTGCCCTGTGGAGATGGGGTTGGCCTTGTCCAGTACTGGGAGCAGCAGTGGGGACTGGACAAATTGGAAAGTGGTAAGAGCTGGCAGCTGATGGGAAGCACTTTTTTTGGGGGGGGGCGTCATACCCAGCGATGCTCAGGGGTTACTCCTGGCTCTGCATTCGGGAATTACTCCTGGCGGCAGTGCTCGGGGGACCGTATGGGATGCTGGGGATTGAACCCGGGTGGGCCATGTGCAAGGCAAACGTTCTCCCCCCTGTCCTATCGCTCCGGCCCCGCACCGTGTTTGCAGGAGCTCCTAGCAAATACAGGCTGACAGTTTGGGCAGAAGTGCAAAGGGGATGGGGGTGTGTTTGTGTGTGTCGGTGTGAGTGTGGAGGTTGCCTGAGATCAAAAGAGAGAAGTTTATTAGTCCAGAGGACATTGGAGGGAAGAGGGAAGTGAGTTGGGGTGGGCGAGCGGAGGAGTGCAGAGCTGGCATGCCTGGCTGGCAGGAGGAAGAGGCCTCGGGCCAGAAGGGGACATAGGAAAATGTTGCGCACAAAGGCATCCTTCAGCCTGGCTGGGCTGCCCTGGTTACCTGAGCCAGCGGGAGCTGGTGATGGGCTGCCGGGACTCACCTTTGAGGTTGGCTTTGACTTCTGAAACCTTTTGGACTGAAAAAGGCCGGAACTCTGAAAAAGGCCGGAACTCTGAGTCTTGATTTTTTTTTGAGGGGGAGGGGAGTGGTGGGGTTGGTAAGAGGAAGGCTATACCTGGGTTTGTAGGTGGTTCGCACTCCTGGCTCTGCACTCAGGAATTGCTCCTGGCAGTGCTCAGGGGACCATATGGGATGCATGGGAGCAAACCAGGTTGGCCGCTCGCAAGACAAATCCCTACTTGCTGTACTGTCTCTCCAGCCCCTTGA
Source organism: Sorex palustris (assembly GCA_028565675.1). Classification (NCBI taxonomy): domain Eukaryota; kingdom Metazoa; phylum Chordata; class Mammalia; order Eulipotyphla; family Soricidae; genus Sorex; species Sorex palustris. The sequence continues at coordinate 4,036 of JAOXYA010034978.1, forward strand.
CTGTGAAAGCAATCGTGGACTGAAAGAAAGGGCAGTGGATTCAGATTCAAATCCACTGGGCCGCTGGCTTTCCCTGGTGTGAAATGGGAATAGTAGTGTTAAGAGAAGCTCCTGGAATGTGCCTGTGGACTTAGTATAGAACATTCTGTGCTTGTTGCCGCGACCTTGGGGTTTCTCCTCCGAGAAGCAGCGTGTGCTGGTTTCCTTTCCTTTCGCTGGGTGGTGAGAGATTGAGTGGATGGGCTGAGAGAGAGACTTGGAAGTTTTGCCCTGGGACCAGCTGTCTGCAGCCAGCATCACCTCCTAGGGTCGGGCTCTCCTCACCTTGCGCACTAAGGTTCTTTCGTGATGTTTCAGCCCGAGACCTTATCCAGACCTTGTTTCTGGTGTCCCCTGGCAATTAGTTCCCTCTCCCAAGGTCTCAAGTGTACACATCGCCCTGCTCTTTGTGGAAATTCTTCTGGAAGGCCAGAATTGTGGCAGAACCTTCCAGAACCTTGGGGAGCAGGAGCCTTGTTTAGGAGGCTCAGAAGGGTTGAACGGCACAGTGTCATCCCACGCTGGCTTCTTGGTCATGGGGCAGGCACACAAAAGGAATCCATCCTTGTTGTGTTCCGGTGCCAGGAGACAGAGCCTTCCCTGTGCCTCCTAATGAGGCTGCCACCCGTTCACAAGGTTGGTAATTTGACATTTGCTACTGCTGTTTGTGTACTGACACCTGAGTTACTTGGAAAGCCCCTACAAAGTTACCAGCAGCAGTGCTGGGCAACTTTCCAAGTTTCCATAGGGCCTTTGGCCGCCCTGCCCTGCTCTTTGCTTTTGGAAGCAGACAGAAAGGTGCGAACTTTCTCAGGAAAATTTTAGGCCTCTGATTGGCCACTTGTTTGAAGACCCTATCCATGGCTCAGAGGTCCTTTGTGCGTTCCATGGATGGGTCACATGAAGTCAGTGAAATCAAATTAGTATCCTGGGAATGTGCATGTTTTTTGGGGTGAATGTCTCAAGCTTTAATTAAATTCACCAGGAAGATATTAGAAGGGTTCGCTTGTGAAAAAGTAGATGCAGAGTTAGAACTGTGTCCTGTGCCATCCGGGTTCTTGTTGCTGTCTGTCCCCGTTCAGAGGTCCCATCAGGGCCTAAAGAAGGGGTTGCAGTCACATACTCAGGGTCTCTTTGTAGTTCTATGGGACTTGCCTTTTCTCTGTGTGTGGGAGAGCTTCTTGTTTCCTCTGCGGAACCAAGAGAAGTGCAGTGATATAACTGGCAGGATGAAAGACCAGCTAATGAGGGGGGGGGGTTGTGGGGGAGGGGAAAGGTGTCTGCACTGTGGTTTTGTCTTCCATCAAACAAGGGGAAAAGACAGAGCTTCAGGAGGAGAGTTGGTGAACACTTGACAGATGCGGCTCCTCAGATTTCTGTGACTGATGGCGCCGAGAATAGGTCTAGAGAAGCCGGGTTAGGACTTTGTGGATGTCTAAGGCACCTGTTTTAGGAAATTCATAAACAAGTTCATGACAGTTGTCCTTCCAGATAAGGAATGTATAGAAGGTAGCTTTTTAGAGGGAAGGCACAGATACTTAGTCTTTGAAGTGATTGTTCTTCTAGAAGTTTCTTTTAAGAAGCAATTGGAAAAAAAAACAACTGAAATAAAGGAATAAAAAATAAAACAACAAAGAGAACCAATCGAATGCATTGATCATCTCATAGCAGGTGATCACATTGGAAAGAAAGTCATAACAGGTTATTAAGTTAACCGAGTTATATATACCACACAGTGGACTACTAGGCAACTCTTTAGTATCTAGAAAAATCATATAGCAAGTCACTCTAAAAACACTTAGATGCAAAAAGGTATGTTCTTGCTTTTGCAAAAAGAATGTTCCAGCACCTTTATGAGTTTTTGTTTAATATGTAGACAAAAACTTTGAGACAAGTGTTAAAACTAAGTCTCTTTTGCAACCCAGAACTCACTACTCATTGTTCTATATGAGTTCTGATACAGATAAGAAAGAGCATTGACACACACACACACACACACACACACACACACACACACTCAAAGTACTGGTTGGTTTTGTGAGTGTGCCAGGACACTGTGATATAATTCCTGCCTATAGCGGACTTACTTCTCTTTAGTAGAAAAATAGATAAACCATACTGACTTTGTCATAAAATTTTCTAAATATTCAGAAAAAGGCTATAAAAAGAATGACTCTCTGGGGCCAGAGAGGTAGTACAGGGATGTAGGGTACTTGCCTTATATATGGATATATGGCTCAAATCCTTGGTACCACATATGGTCCCCGAAGTGCTACCAGGAGTGTTTCCTGAGCATAGAGCCAAGAATAGCCCCTAAACAGTTTTGGCTATGACCCAATCCCCCTCACCCCCTGCCCATGTACACAACACACACACACACACACACACACACACACACACACACACCTCTTTAACAGGCAGTTTGATTATCAGTAAAGTCCAGTCAGGTGTGACTCTGTCTACTGTCGCTAGCTATATTATTGCCCAGAAATTATAGAGCAGAGTTTTCCAGATATTATTGTTAGGATGCCATCCTACTCAACAGCCTTTTGTGGTCTCCTGTTCCCCCATGTAGGTTGAGATCCTGGTGGCACCATTACTATAGGAGTAAGGGACAGCCCTATTCCACTGTTTTGACTGCTGTTCTTTATGCCATAGTAACCAATCCATCTGGAAAGCTTCTAGTGGCCCACTAGAAGGAATCAAGCTGGGGTCTGCTGTGTGCTTTATTGCTGTACTATCTCTCTGGCCCCTATTCTTAGAAATAACCTGGTTCGAGTGCTTTCTTGGAACCTAGTTAGTCTTGTTCTAGAATCCAAATGACCTCACTCGTCCCAATGGGCATCTTTTCTACTGGGTAGCAGTGTACCGCTTCTCAGTCACCAGAGGGATGGCCTTTCCAGGCAGGTCTACATTCAAAATGAGTGTGTATCTCAAACCCAAGACCCCACACAATCACAGTAAAGATGAGTTCCTTCGGAAACAAAAGCACAGCAGATCCCTTGAGAAAGAGGAAGTGAGCCACTGCCTCTGGATATGTGGGCCACCTGACACAGTCTTGGGATAAAGCAACTTGGCGTCGGCAGCCTTTGGTCGGTGTGTGAACGTGTATTGTTCTTAGCCAAATTTAGTGAGCTGCTGCTGTGTGCCAGGCACTGTCTGGGCTGTCTTCGTCCAGAGAAGCAGATTCGAAGCACTCTTTCAAGAGCTGCACGCGAGTGAGGGCAGCTGAGAGACAGGCTTTGTGGTGTTGTGTGCAGCGTTCAAGGAATTTTGGCGCCAGTGTTTCCAAAGGCATTCACCCTCAGGGGGCAGGGGATGGGGTAGCCAGGGCCACTACTAACTCCTCCGCAGTCTGCTTGAATAGGGTCCCCCAGGAGACTGGCAGCAGCATCCAGCCATTTGCTTTTAAACAACCAAGTGTGATTTACCCCCCTCCCCCCTTTTGGGAAAAACTTTTCTTTGTTTCTCATCCCCTCCTCCTTCATACCATTTATTCTGACAATGTCACATAAATCAGAATTTACTTCTTTGGGGTGGGTGGTGCCTTCTCAGCTCTGCCTGTTCTTGTGATTTTGGCTGAGAGGTTTGGGCCTTCTTTGAAGGCGCTGGTGGATTCAGTGGTGCTTAGGAACTGTACTGTGTTGGACATGGAACTTGGGGCTTCTCGCATGCAAACCAAATGCTCCATCGCTTTGAGTTACCTCATTGGCCCTGTAATTTCCTTCCTTATTATGACTCTGATTCCACTGCCAGTATATATTACATTTTACTTTTTCACTTATCCAGTGCTGGACACTTACGTTGCTCTTACCTTTGCCTTTGGGACTATAATTATTCCCTTTCTCCTTTTGCATTCAGCAAATGTATTTGTAAAGGGTCATTCTTAATCCTACCACCTGCTACCACTGCTTCTATTTCTGTTGTGTGTTCTTCCAGTCTCTTTTCTTTTTTTTTTTAACATTTTAATCATTTTTCTCTTTGTTTATTTATTTATTTGCTTTTTGGGTCACACCCGGCAATGCACAGGGGTTACTCCTGGCTCTGCACTCGGGAGTTACTCCTCACAGTGCTCAGGGGACCATATGGGATGCTGGGAATCGAACCCAGGTTGGCCACATGTAAGGCAAACTCCCTACCTGCTATGCTATCTCTCCAGCCCCCAGTCTCTTTTAATACAAATGATTTATAACCTGAATGAACGTCTTGACCAAATGCTAAAAGATTGTTAAAAGGAGTAGTACTGTGAAAACGAAATCTCACTGTACTAGAACCCATTTCTAGGGTCTAATCTTACAAAAATTACTGACATTTTATTATTTAATTTCAAAGAAGAGTTTGGTTTTGTGGCACAGGAACTTTATTCCTTAGCATGTGTGGTGAACATTTGTAATATTGGATGGATATTAATGAAGGTGGGGAGAGAGGAGCAAGGCTTTATTTTTCTGGATTTCAGTTATTATTGTTTGAATAGATGTTGATATACTGTGAGTGGTTTTTTTCCCCAGTAACTCTTTCCCTTGGATCTAAAGATTTTCTTGGCAGTGATGATGGTGCAGTTTTGTTCTAGTACTCTCTCATGCGAGTTTAGTGTGGTGCTTTAAGGAGACTGTGGTTGCATAATCTCAGAGGCAGAACTAAGATTGTTGCCTTTATATAAGTTTTTCTTGATTTTTTTCCCCCATCTGACGACTGCTTGATTCAACCAAGTGAGGGGGAAAAATATGTGTTGTAAAGCTTTTGCCCTGAAAATGTGGCAGTTGAGAAGTGTAATTGGCTTTCAAGATAATAAAGCTGCTGTCCACATCTCCACCTGAATCTTGGCTTTCACGGTCTGCACATCAATTTCAGCATCTTCCCTGGGGAGGAATGACAGAAGAATCTTTACAGAGGAAAAATGTGAGAAATGTTTGCTCTCTCCATTTCTGTCAATCCTTTCTGCTGCTAGCCATTGTTGGTTGTTGGTAAGCATAGCCTTTGATATCGTTTGTAGGCAATGATGTTGTAACAGTGATGTTATCTGTAAAGTGTTAGGTTTTTCTTTTATTCAAACAACATTTTAAAAGAGACAGTGCTAGGCTTTCCATCCTGTCTTGAGCACATTGTGGAAGTATGTGGAAAAAATTCCTTGAGTGTTAACAGTTCTCTTTTGGTCAAGAATTTCATTTTTAGATATGCATGGAATGCTCACTAACCTTTGGTAATGTTATTGTTGAATAGCAGTGCTAAGTCATCAGAGGTGGCCTCTTGTTTGTATTACTGATGTCGCCATGCTGATGTACTGAAACCTACACGGTGATGCAGTTATTGATCATACACAGCTCAGGGATGTCAGAAGACACATGTGGGGAAAGCTTTTTGCTCTTTGGCCTTCGAGATAGAAATCAAAGATCAGATTTTCAACAGTGACACAAATTGAAGGCAGCTTTGGTGAATTCTTAAATATATGAAAAGCATGTATTTTACTACACATATTTAAAGTAATAATATTTCTAAAATGTTGACTAAGCATCATTTCTGTCTCTGATTTACTCTTAAAAAGTTCAAGCAGATGGGATGGAGAAATAGTATAGTAGGTAAGGTACTTGCCTTGTATGCAGCCTATCCGGGTTCAATCCCTGGCACTGCATATAGTTCTCCAAGCACAGCCAGGAATGATCCCTGAGTGGAGAGCTCGGAATAAGCCCTGAGCATAGCTGGATATGCCTTCCCTCTCCAGAAAAAAAAATTAGAAACAAAACTGGTTAGATAGCACAGAGGTTAAGTTAGAATTTCTTTCTCTTTGAGATGCGAATGTATGCTTAGATGTGGGCACTTAGATTGCTTCTACCCTTTCACTGTTGTACTTGCTGCTATGAGTACTTTTGGCATTAAACATATGATCATATTTTTTATGCTGAGACTTGAACTCAGGGTTTCACTCATGCAGACCATGTACCCTATCAGTATCCCTGATTTGTCGAACAACTTTGAGTGGGCATTTTTCCTTCGTTTTGGAGTGAGTCATTGTTGCATATCATGCATTTGAGGCGTGAGCTCTACCACTGAGCACAGTTCCTGCCCCTTTTCTTTCTCCTTTCGTTAAAAAAATATATATTTATATATGTATTTATAAATATATGTTATATATGTAAATATATAATATATGTGAATATAAGTGTGTATAGATATTTCCATATATATGTATATATGCCTTCTGTGATCAATTTTGAGTGCTGCTCTATCCAACTTTGTTTAAGGAAATGCCTGCCACATGGATGTAGAGACACAACAGTGCTCTGAACAGTGTTCAGCAGAGAGCATTAGTAGTTGCCTGAGGTCAAACGGGGAATTTCAGTGTTTTCGAACAGCCTCACCCATGAACTTGGCAGCAGCCTTGAGTGCGGGCTGTTGGGATTCTTGGACAGCAGCCTGGTGTTTTCATATCTTCTGCTCCGATAGCGCTGGCCTGTCAGAGCCTCAAGAGGGGAAATCTGGCAGTCATTGAGTTGGTTCCTCAACCCGTTCTTATCTGGAAAAAAATTCGTCCCCAGAACCCTTTCTGGGTGTGCAGACAGGATTTATTTCGGTGATTTACTGTGCAGCGAGCTGAGCCCATCTTGCGGTGGCAGTGTAGGAATTTCTGGCGCAGGCCGACCATCCGTGTTGGGAGGGGTGTTGCGCTTCTGAGCTGCAAGCTGTGTGCTCGCAGCAAGCACTCGATTTGGACTCATGCATTTTCCAAAATATGTATAATCTGAAAGGCCCGATGGAAAAAAAAAGCAGCAGATTGTCCCCAGATGCCATGGTGGTCCACTGGCTTTGTGGCACACGGTCACCCTAGAGTGAGTTGTTTAGGGTTCTTTTTGCGGAGATATAGAAAATTAAGGTTAGTTTCTTGTTTTGTGGTAAAGAGAAATAAAATGTCTGGAACCTTTCTGGGGTTGATATGATCAGATATGAGTAGTGGGATTTAAGAAACACCAGCCAGATCTTTCTGATTATGCTGCCTGTGTATTCTAAAGGCACTCAGTGGATGGAAGGAGGTCGGCCTCGTTGAGTTTACTGATCTGCTTGCATTTTGGATTCGTATAGGCCTTTTTTCTGCTGTATGATTGCTTTTTTTTGTTCTTCCTTTGTATGTTGGTCTTTTTTACTGTAGAGTATGGAGTAGGTTTTAAAAAGCCCTTGCTTTAAATGTAGTTGGAGAAAAAACCCATTTGATAATACTGTCACATCACATATACGTATATATATTTGTTTTGGGCTTATTAATCATATAATCCACTTCAGGTAATAATGCTGCCTGAAAAGATTGTTCTTGAGTTCAAAATACAGATACAATCAAAGATGCATTTCTGGGGAAAATGACATTAGAGGTCTTGTTGTACCATCAAACTTGGTGCCCGAAGCCAATGAACATGGTGCTGTATCTGGTATCTAGGTGGACAGTTGCTGCTTTCCAGTTGAAGAGTCATCTGTGTTATGTCTTAGGTGGCTGACTGGAGGTTGGCTGGGTTTTGACTAGCCCTCTGGTGAGTCTGACTAATGGGTCTGCTTAGGCTCTGGGAGGAATGAGCGTGCAGCAAAGATGCCCGCCTTTGGCCTGTGTGCCTGCCTCCATGGGCCAGTGACTCCAAGTGATCTGATGTTGCTCTGTGGCTGTGTGAGGAAAATCCCTCCTGGAGGTTATGACAAAGGAGGAAGATGAGCAGATGTCTTGAGAGTATTTATTTAAAAAAATTTTTTTTGAGGGAGGCACATTTGACTGTGCTCAGGGCTTACTCCTGGACTTGCTCAAGGGATCACTCCTAGCAAGGCTCGGGGTTGTTGACCAGGTTGAATCCAGGTAGCTGCATGCAAGACAGGTACGCTACCCACTGTACTGTCTTTCCAGCCCCCATCCCTACTCCTTGATCTTTGGTGTACCCTGTTTTTGTTTTCATTTTCTTTTCTCACTTTGGACCTCGAAGATCCTCCATATGTGTAGTTCTTTTATCTTCCCAGTTGTTCCTTCTTTGAAATCTTCCCTACACTACTAGCTTATCTGTATTGTAAATGTTCTACAAGGTGCTTCCTGAGGAGTAGGCTCGAATGTACAGTCAGTGTGGTGGAGTGGTCCCCTTGCATAAAGGGATAAGGTTCCAGCTGGTAAAGGGCTCTGATTGGATATTTTGTTTATTTTCATCACACTTGGGCTGGAGCCATGGCACAGTGGGTAAGGCGTTTGCCTCGCATGCGGCTGACCCGGGTTTGATTTCTCTGTCCCTCTTAGCAAGCCCGGCAAGCTACCAAGAGTATTCCACCTGCATGGCAGAGCCTGGCAAGCTCCACATGGCGTATTCGATCTGCCAAAAACAGTAACAAGTCTCACAATGGAGACGTTACTGGTGCCTGCTCGAGCAAATTGATGAACAACAGGAGGACAGTGACAGTGATAGTGACTGGGAATCTACATCAACATATGGGTTCCAAAGATAATGAGGCAAAATTGGGGAATACATATCCCAAGTTAAGAAGAGGATAGGGATCTGGGGTTAAGGAGGGACGAGGGTGGCTCCCTCTTGGAGGACAGAGTGACTCAGAGGAACAGAGACCAGATGCTTAGCAGTTAGATGTTTGTCTTATACAGACAGGTTTCTCTAATAGGTAATTTTTTGGGGAAAAAAAAACTATCTGGGCAACACCACTGATGATTCTTTCTTTCTTTCTTTCTTTCTTTCTTTCTTTCTTTCTTTCTTTCTTTCTTTCCTTCCTTCCTTCCTTCCTTCC
>JAOXYA010035052.1:0-12820 GCA_028565675.1 Sorex palustris
ATGGTCCCCCGAGCACCGCCAGGAGTGATTCCTGAGTGCAAAGCCAGGAGTAACCCCTGAGCATCGCCAGGTGTGACTCAAAAAGCAATAAATAAATAAATAAATAAATAAATTTTCAGTGGTTTGTTTTCATGGATACCTTGGAAATCTGGGATGTGAACCCCTTATCAGACCTGTGATAGACACGTCTCTTACACATAGGACGTCTGTGTGAGAATGTTCCGAATCCGGTTACTGGCCGAGGCGTCTGATCGGACACTGAGGAGATGGCTGCAGTAGGAAGTGTCCGCTGAACTTACACCACTGGACAGGTTCACGGCCAGGACTCCAGGAAAGAAGGTGAGTGGGGAGTCCCACGGGGGGAGGCCTCTGGGCCCCCGTCTCCAGTGGTCAGATCAGACACAAGTAGGTCCCAAGGTGGCTGACACTCCACACACACACCAAAGCTCCTGTGCCTCTCGGGAGGGTTCCCAGGAGCCTCATTGTCTCACAAGCTCGGTCTTTATGGAATAGGCAGGAAATTTCCAGGCACTCCCTGCTGCCAGGTCCGACTCTGCACATAACAGATGCTCATAAAAGCAAGTGACACCCCAGCCTCCTTCGTGACCATGTCCTGGAGGTAAGTCAGTGCTCTGTGCACAGGACCAGGCCTAGATGAATTAGGGGCAAAAGTTGAGGATCGCTGGGAACAGCAGGTTTCGGAGGGGGAGGGAGCCATAGGAAAGGACATGCTCCGCACCGGGATGGCACCAGCAGAGCAGGCTGGGGGCAGCAGGCAGAACAGATGGACCCGCTGGAGGCCGAGAAGTTCTGAGTTGACAGAGTGCAGACAGAAGGCAGGGGAGGGGGCTAACAATGGGCCCCCAGCATCGAAGGTCCCATGGGGAAGACCACCCTGACCCATGATCCCATCTCTGGCAGCGTGGAGGGGTGGCTGGGGGCAGGGAGGGGCAAGGAGCACAGGCAGGGGGCTCCCCACCTGGAGAGGGGCTTGACCTGGGCCCCTCTGTGTGGCGGCTCACCCCGCCTCCCTGGGTGGGACACAGCCCAGAGAGAAACCGTTTGTGGCACATGACAGAGACCAGCCAGTGCTGGAGCGGGTGGTGGCTGCTGTGTGTCCGCAGGAACAGGTCCACAGGCTGTGTCTCCACACACATCCACGCTCCGTCATAAACCACAGAGAAGGAACAAGCAGGATCGTGGCTGGCTGGGTACTTTCTGTCCCTAAGTGGTGTTCAGACCTCACCCCCAGAGACAGAGACCGAGCAGTGCTGGAGGTCACACAGGGCTCCCCCCTGCCCTGGGATCCCGGCCCCACACAAGCCCCAGGAACCTGCCCAGCTGGGCTCATCTCCTGAGCCACGGCCCCAGCTCGGGGTCTTTCTGAAGTAGGTGAGGGGGTAAGGGGGCGGCAGCTCGGAGAGAGTGTGGTCTCATGAACAGTGCTGCCATGGCATGCCCCTGGGCTTGACCCAGCAAGGAGAGGATAAAGGTGTCTTCAGGTCCAGCCTCCTCTGTGTCACTCACGGCTTTGTCTGACCTGGACCGGAAACCCCTCAGGGAGACGGTGTGTCTGAGACCTGCAGCACTAACCACTGGCGCTGTGTCACCTGGGGATTTAAGAAACAAAGAGCTGGAGAGGGGACTGGACCCCCAGGAGCGCAGCGCACAGAGTGATGGGACTCAGAGCAGCTGGTGTTGGGAGCTGTGTCCATCTGGCCTTCTGTCCCGGTGCTGAGACCTTATTTCCCAATGGCATGGCCTGACGCTCACCCACGTGTTATCCCGTAACTCAGCAAATGCTTGGCGCACGGGGCCACAGAACAAATATTCAGTAGCTGTGCCAGGTTCCTGGGGCTCGTGTGGGGGCCGGGATCCCAGGGTTGGAGGGGGCGAGGGGGGGGGAGCTGTGGAAGGTCAACTGAGAACACCGCACTCCGGTTGTAGGAAGGTGCGTTCCTGTCGCAGGCCCAGAGCCCCCTCTTGCTGCACAGGACGGTACTGGCAGTTGAACACGCCAGCCCCATCCAGCTCTGAGGGTGGAGCTACTCAGGCCCTGGGTTCTGGGATGCTGGGTGGGGGTGGAAGAAATGGGGTCCAGCAATGCCCTTATTCCAGGAGGCAGAAACAGGGATTGTCATTTAATAGAGCTAGCGCCTGGTCAGACGTAGCTCACTGAGTTAAACAACTTTGTTGGATTCTTGACGTGGCTCTCTAGCACTGCGTGGTCCCTGAGCATCACCAGGAACGTGCCCCAGGGAGAGTTGGGAGGAACTACTGCTCACCCGTGGGTTGTGCTCAGAACAAACCGGAGACCTGAGCAGATAGGTGGTGCAGCCGGTCTGACACGTGCCTTCGCGGCAGCCAGCCTGGCTTTTGTGCAGGGCACCGTATGTGGTCACCAGAACACAGCCAGGAGAGAAGGGCCACGCCTTCCAGGCCAGGACTTTACAGACATGCGCAAGTAAGAAAACCCAGTGATAGACCGAGCAGGAAGACACACACACACACACACACACACACACACACACACACCGTGTCCCTGCCAGCGTGGGTGACCCTGACCGGCACAGCCCCCACCCCTTGTTCCCAGACAGCTGCTCCTCGGGCCTGCCAACCTCTCCGCCCCTGATGGCTTCATCCTGCTGGGCTTCTCAGACAAGCCCCGGCTGGAAATGACCCTCTTCGTGGTGGTGTCGGTCTTCTACCTGGTCACCCTGGTGGGCAACATCACCATCATCCTGCTGGCCCGCCTCGACCCCCGCCTGCGCACGCCCATGTACTTCTTCCTGTCGCAGCTCTCCCTGCTTGACCTCTGCTTCACCACCAGCTGCATCCCGCAGATGCTCTTCAACCTGTGGGGGCCGGACAAGACCATCAGCTACCTGGGCTGCGCCGTCCAGCTCTACATCTTCCTGGGCCTGGGCGCGTCCGAGTGCGTGCTGCTGCTGATCATGGCCTACGACCGCTACGTGGCCGTGTGCCGGCCCCTGCACTACGCGCTCGTCATGCACCCCCGGCTCTGTCACCGGCTGGCGCTCCTGGTGTGGGTGAGCGGGGTCTTTGGCACCTTGGTGCAGTCTCCCTCCACCATGAAGCTGCCCTTCTGCCGGCACCACCGGGTGGACGACTTCGTGTGCGAGGTCCCGGCCCTGATCCGCCTGGCCTGCGGGGACACGCGTGTCAACGAGCTGCAGATCTCGGTCATCGGCGCCGTGTTCCTGCTGGGGCCGCTGCTGCTCATCCTCGTGTCCTACGGGCACATCGGCCGCGCGGTGCTGGCCATCCAGTCCCGGGAGGGGCGGAGCAAGGCCGTGCGCACCTGCTCCTCCCACCTGCTCGTGGTCCTGCTCTTCTACGGCAGCGTCACCGCCGTCTACATTGGGCCCCGGAGCCGCTTCTCCCGGCGGGGAGGGAAGTTCCTGACGCTGTTCTACACCGTGGTCACCCCCACACTCAACCCTCTCATCTACACGTTGAGGAACAAGGATGTGAAAGGGGCTCTCAGGAGGCAGTTCGGCAAAGACCGCAAGGCCAGCGAGGCCTGAGGCCCGGCCCATGACACGGCCGGCCTCCGGGACCAGGCCCTGCTCTCGCATTAGGCATGGGTCACTGCAGAACGGTGACTCCCAGCTCTCTGCAGGATGCCGAGGGCCACTCTGGGTGTCCACACAGGGACTGGTGTGGGCAGAGTGACAGGCGTGGATCCGTTTGCCTCTGTGTCCAGACTCTGTGGTGCTCAGGAGGCCAGTCATGAGGATGGCCAAGTTGGCCACAAGGAACCCATCGCTGGCCCTGAGGGGAGACCAGGACAGACCCAGGTGGACTGGGAAGGGACAGAATGGTTCCCGTGGGAGCAGCTCCTTCTCCGTCTCCTGCTTCTCAGCTGGGCCGGCCTCGCCGCCTCAGGAGACCAGGTCCTGTCAGCACTGAGGACAGTCCTGACTCCCTCTGCTCCCTCCCTTCCAGCCACAGGGAGCTGCTCATGCCCCCAGTGAAGGGGCTTCTCAGGAGGACGAGAAGACAAGGAGCCTCCTCCAGGGACCCGCCGAAAGTCCCTTCAGACCCTTCACAGCTCCTCACAGGCAGCGAGCCTGGGAACCAGGTGTTTGCAGGTCCTCCTGCGTCCCCATGAAGGTGTAGGAGTCAGAGACACAGACACTTTACTCCCGACCCATGATAACCTTGAAGTGGGGTCAGGGGCTGGAGTGATAGCACAGCAGGGAGGGTGTTTGTCTTGCACGCAGCCAACCCAGGTTTGATTCCTAGCATCCCATATGGTCCCCTGAGCACCGGTAGGAGTAATTTCCGAGTGCATAAGCCAGAAATAACCCCTGTGCATCGCCGGGTGTGACCCAAAAAGCCAAAAAAAAAAAGAAGAAGAAGAAGAAAGAAAAGAAAAGAAGAGAAAGAGGGTTCATTCCCAGAGGCGGGGTACCTGCACTTCAAGAAGACAGTCACCAGTCTGGCTTCCCAGGTCCTGCGTGGTCCCACAGCACCAGCGGGGCATGACCCAGAAATCCTGAGCATGCACACACTCAGCAAGTTTGTATTGGTTTATCATGTCGTGAACTTTTTAAAATGTAGTTCATTTTTAAAAAAATGGGGGCGAGGGCTGGAGCAATAGTACAGCGGGTAGGGTGTTGCCTTGCACGCGACCGACCCAGGTTTGATTCCCAGCATCCCATATAGTCCCCTGAGCACCCCCAGGAATAATTCTTAAGTGCATGAGCCAGGAGTAAACCCTGTGCATTGCTGGGTGTGACCCAAAAAGCAAAATAAATAAATAAAAATTTTAAAGGAAAAACGGCTCAAGCAATAGTGTGAAGGGTAGGGTGCTGGCCTCAAACATAGCCAACCCAGATTCAGTTCATGGCACCCCTGTGATCCCCTAAGCACAGCCAGGAGTGATCTTTGGACTCAGAGCCAGGAGTAAGCCCTGAGAATCGCCAGGTGTGGCCCAGGAATATGTAAAAAGGAATATATAAAAATAAATGACAAAGAAATGTGGTTCCACGTCAGGCAACTAGATGGATGGTCTGAGTGCATCTGTGGAACTTATGTCGTCTCCAGCTTGGTATATGTGGAAGGTATTTCATCATGAATGACCCCAACACCGCTGGGTATGGTGATGGACCCTGTGACCCCCAGCTCCAGGTGCAAGAACATTGATCACTCTTTCACATCCATCGAAACCAGGCCCTCATGCCTGTCTGAACCTGGCTTGGGGTCACCCATCGCCCAGAGAAGTATCTCAGGTCAGATGGGTGTCTTGATCTGAGGAGTGCAGAAATGCGGCTTCCAGCCGCTGCCTCCAGCCCTGAGCCAACAGCACCTAAGCTGAAGCAGCTCGCACTGGCCGCCAGGGCGCGCTGTGGCCCCGCTAACCCCGCCCTTCCACCCGCAGGGGCCAAGCCCAGGGATCCGTGATGGGTTTTGAGTGGGTTCGTGTGCCCACTTGGTGTCTGGATCCTCCAGGAGACGAGAACCGTGAATGATGTCCCTCTGGGATACTCTCCCACACCCTCTGCTGCTGGCTAGGAAAGAGGCGTCTCGCCCTCCTCCTCCTCAGCGCTGCTCCCTCTCCATCCCTGATGTTGTAGGAGGGGGCAGAGCGTTGGACAGTGTTTCGCTCCTTTGTCATCCTGATGTCTCTGCCATCCCCAGGGGACATGTGTGAAGTGCGGAGGCGAGGGGTGGCAGCCTAGAGAAGGAAATCTCCCAGTTTCTCTGTCCAGCTCTGCCAGGCTGCTCAGAAACAGAGACTAGGAACGTCGACTTTTGCCCCTCCCACCAGCCGTCACGCTGCACCTGATGTCCACTTGTTCTGTGTGGCGTGGGAGTTGATCCCTACCCTCACCGCCTGATTTCTGTTGTGAGCCTTGGACCCAGGATGGAGTGAGGAATTGCTCTTATCAGGAAAGGAAGGTCAGCCCTTAGACCTCATCAGGCTGTTTGGGGCTCTTGTCTTTTCTCACAGAAGAAGAATTTTCAGTAGGAAATCAGTAGTGAAATTAAAAACAGGTTTTATTTAGAAATTCTGAGAAAGGAGAGAGATGGGGGGAGGGGGTGCTCAAGAAAGAACGCAGGCTTCTCCAGAGGTGGAAAGAGCCCTTTTTTATGGTTATTATTTTTGCTTTTGGGGTCACACCCGGTGATGCACAGGGGTTACTCCTGGGTCTGCACTCAGGAATTACTCCTAGCAGTGCTCAGGGGATGCTGGGAATCAAACCCTGGCCGGCCACGTGCAAGGCAAACACCCACCCCACTGACTGTACTATCACTCCAGCCCCGGAGAGAGCCTTGAATGACGTTAGGACGAGCGCTTATATGTGTAGTCTTTACCTTGCCTTGGTTGGAGCTTTCTGAGGAAGTGAGCTTTGCTGATCAGGGTATTGTCTTAAGAAAGAACTCTGACCTTTTGGTGACCTCCACGTCCTCTCACAGTCTTGTGTCTCTGTCGAAGTGTGGAAGTCTCACCAAGGGCCCAGCCCTCTCGGGGTCTGTGATGGTGCTGGCTGAGTCTTAGCAGGCCTTGGTTCCTGTGCACACAGTGGGCTCTAGCAACTTTAGGGCTTGTAGGTTCTGTTGCCATGAAGGTCCCTTTCCCGACGGGCTGCCTCCTTCCACCCCAAGACCGTGCCGGGTGGGGGAGACAGCAGCAAGGGGCTGGAGCTCATGCCTGCCCCAGGTCTGACCCCAGTTCTGCATGGCCTCCTCAGCACCGTGCAGTGCAGACCTGGTGCCCCAACTCACCTCTGGAGTGCCCCCAAAAAGGAAAAAACAAGAATTTGACTTCACCTCAAAATACGGTTCAACAGTAATGTGGGTAAAACTCACTGAAGCTTCACTGAAAATTCTGTCTTGATTGTCTTTGCTGTAATTCTCATGAGTTTATCTAATGCTATCCAAAATCTCTTGTCGCCAAGGAAAACTTGACAAGATTTTGGACTGGAGCAATAGTCCAGCAGGTAGGGCGCTTCCCTGCACGCGGCCCAACCAGGCCAGTCCCAGGCAGCCCGTATGGTCTCCTGAGCACTGCCAGGAGTGATTCCTGAGCAGAGTAACCCTTGTCCCAAAAACAACAACAACAAAATCTTGATTTTGTTACAAGATTTCGAAAGCACACTTTAAAAAAAAAATAGGGGCTGGAGCGATAGCACAGCGGGTAGGGCCTTTGCCTTGCACGCAGCCAACATGGCCGACCCAGGTTCGATTCCCAGCATCTCATATGGTTCCCCGAGCACCGCCAGGAGTGATTCCTGAGTGCATGAGCCAGGAGTAACCCCTGAGCATCGCTGGGTGTGACCCAAAAAGCAAAAAAAAAAAAAATCCTTTGTGTGCTGGGATGGAACCCAGGCCCCCAGCATGCAAAACAGCTGCTCTTCCTCCAGCTACTTCACAGCTCTGGGCCTCTTGTTCCCCAGCATGAAACAAGTGGCCATTTTGGAAGCTGACGTTCAGAGCCCGGTGGGAATTTCCCCATCATCAAACGAAAGCGGCAGTGTTCCACCCAGAGCCTTATCGTAACCAGACATCCTCTTTCTGTCAGTATTTGCATGTCTAAGTCAAATTGGAGATTGATGTGTCTGTTTCCTCATGTTGTCCTGTCTCAGGTGGGTTCGGTATTGTTGGTGTGCTTTTCTTTGGCTTAGAGAAAATGCTTGCATAAAGCCTTCTATTTACAGAAAAATTATTTGCATTAGTCCAAGTATTTTTCAAAATCACGTACTCTAAGGGGTCAGGGAGATAGTACAGCAGATAGGGTGCTTGCCTTGCACACGCAAACATAGGTTCAATCCTTGGCACCCCAATCCTGAGCCCACCAACAGTGCTCCCTGAGCAGAGAGCCAGGAGTAGCCCCTGAGCACCACTGGGAATGGTCTTAAAACAAACAAAAAAAAAGAGGTAATGTATTCTAGGATAATGTTTAGTCAGTGCAACAAACTGGTTTAGGTAAGAGGGGTCTCTCTGTCAGAGCACTTTGCCCTGCATGTGTGAGACCCTGGTCTAGTCCCTGGCACTGAAAAATACAGAGATTAATATCAAACAAAGCAAGTCTATTTAGAGTCATAACACTGATTGCAGTGCTTTCTTTTTACCTGGCTGTACTAATCAAAGTAAACTCATGTCATCTACAGGGAAAAAGAAAACTGAGGATCAGCGGAGAAATAATAGGCCGGTTAAGACTCCTGCCTGTCATGCGCTCAGCTGTGTCCCAGCCCTGGCACCCAGGTGGGCCCCTGAGAACCTCCAGGTAAGACCCAAAACACAAACAGAAAGCTGATTGGTTCCGGACACTTTTGTGAATAGTTCAGCTGGCCCAAATTAACAGTCCTAGATTCAGCCCAGAAATGTCGGCCTGAACTTTCCAGCCAGGTGAACCTGCTTGCGAAATAAATCATTTAGTAATGGGATAAGAATCTGCCCTTCCCAAACAGAAACGGCGGCTGGCAGTGTCAGGCTGTACCTGTTGCCACGACCGTTTGCTATAGGGGGAACACTTGGCAAAAGCAATTTTTAAAAATGCTTCAAGCAATTAGATTTTAGTCATTTGGATAAGTCGGTAAAAAGATTTTTAGAACCACTAACTAAGGATATGAAAGAATTTAACAATAAGTTGTCTTCGTTGTTTTGGTTTGGGGGGTTTGTTTTGTATTGGGGTCACACCCAGCTGTGCTCAGGGTTTATTCCTGGCTCTGTGTACAAGGGTCACTCTTGGTAGAGACCAAATTCGGGGATTGAAACTGAGTTACCCGCATGTAAGGTGGTACCTTACCTGCTATACAATCTCTCCAACCCCACAACAAAGGTTTGGGGCGTTTTTTCATATTTTTTTAATTTTCAGCCAACTATGATAAACATGCATAATTCATTAGAAAATATAACTGTTACATGTGCTCGCTTCGGCAGCACATATACTAAAATTGGAACGATACAGAGAAGATTAGCATGGCCCCTGCGCAAGGATGACACGCAAATTCGTGAAGCGTTCCATATTTAAAAAAAAAAAGAAAAGAAAATATAACTGTTACAAAAGTTAAAAATAAATAAGTTGGGCCAGAGTGATAGTATAGCGGGTTGAACATTTGCCTTGCACACGGCCAACCCGGGTTCAATCCCCAGCATCCCACATGGTCTCCCAGGCACTGCCAGGAGTAATTCCCGAGTGCAGAGCCAGGAGGAACCCCTGAGCATCGCTGGGTGTGAACCCAAAATAAAATAAGTAGATAAGTTACTGCCATGAAACCACAACCTAATCTAATGCTGCTCTGTCAGTTGAGAGAGACGGAGGTGAGAGGTGTTCCCCGAAGCCCAGGACAGGGGTTCCCAGAGGGAAGCGAGACTGCGCCTTTGTCACAGGGCCGGCCCCTCAAACCCAGCCCTGGCTGTGAACCCAGCCCCTGCTCAGGAGATGCTCACCACATCCACCCCGGCTGGCAGTGGCATCCGGCCCCTCGCATTCCCCAACAGAGAAGGTGCAAGCACAGTGGCCGGCCCGGGCTTCTTCATCCTGAGAGTCTAAGGCGTGTGTCGGATCATGATTGGAATATGTTTTGGACAACCCGCAAACACACAGGAAGAGCCTGGGCTTTGCCTCCCCAGGACGTGCCCACGTCTGGGCCAGGCCAGTGCCTGCCCACGAAGAGCAGCATGTGCTCTTGCTTCTGCTGACTTGGGTGCTCCCAGCGTCAGGCTTGCTGGGCTGGTGCTCTCACCCAGGCCGGCATCCCACCCAGGACACTCCAGAAGCTGCTGGTATCCTGGCTCAGAGAGCTGCTCACCTGCAGCCCGCGCCTCTGCGGGGAGCCCAGCAGCTCGCTCATCAGACTCACGAAGAAACCACCAAGCTCCCGCCACCGCCCCACGAAGTCCAGCCTCTTCCCGGTGCGGAGAGCCGGGCTGTCATCCTTGTCCTCCCTGGCCGGGCACTGCAGCAGTGCAGGGACAGAGACACAGCATGGTGGCAGTTCCAGATGCACAAGGAGACCAACGTGGTCCACCCTGCGGGGGGACGTGGGCCTCAATCCGAGGCACGTGGCCTGGCCCTCCGCACGAAGCCCCCACCTGCGTTTTGTCCAGGCAGTCGAAGAGCTTCTTGGCCCTGGCCTTGGCTCTGGCCTGACTGCTGGGAGACCCTGGAGCTCAGCTTCCTCCCAGGCAAAGACGAGGGAGCCCTGCTCGAGCTGGCCGTATTCTCCAGGGGATGGTTATCCCTTGGCTGGGGAGCTGGGCAGGGCCTGGGCAGACCCCTGCGTGGTCCCTCTGCCTCCCCCAGCACATGTACCTGGCAGCAGAAAGCTCCTGGGACGTCGTCATGCGGATGACGCTATAGAGCCTGTCGCAACCCTCCTCCTCCCTGAACAAGCTCACTGCGGCCATGTTGGTCCTCTGCAGCCTGTGATTGTGGAGGCCACCCTCGCCACTCACGACCTGTGCTCCCAGATGCCACCTGAGGCAGACACGGAGCCCCGAGAGGCTGATGGGCACCAGGCCTCTGGGGCAAGCTGGAGAGGGAGATGGTGTCCACCGCCGTGATGGTCTTGCCCGTGTGCGCCAGGCTCTCGTGTTGTCCATCTGCCGCTTCAGCCCCGGGCACCCAGTCTAGCATCCCAGAGCAATGAAGCACCTGGTGACCAGGCCCCGTGCTCCTGGGCCAGCCACAGGTTCGGGAAGTGATTGTTGGAAGTACTCCTTTTGCTTGGCGCCAAGTAACCCAGAGTTCCCCGGCCGGATGCCTCCAGGGCTGGGGATGGGGCTGTCTGGGAGGATGTCCTCCTCTCCCCAGTCCATCTCAGCGAGTCTGTGCACTCGTCCTCAAGGAAGAGGCTTGCTGGCGACCTTGCCTGCAGGCAGCAGCCTCTGCTAAGGTCGGTGGCTCCAGCACTCGCCCAGACAGGGCAGGGAGAACAGTCGGTGGGACCTGCCCTGGGAAAGCTTCCCGACGCCCAGATCGGCATGGACTCACTGACGCCCGCCATGTCCAGGCCGGGCCAGTGCCTGCCCACGGAGAGCAGCGCATGCTCCTGCCGCTGCTGACTTGGGTGCTCCCGGCATCAGGCTTGCTGGGCTGGTGCTCTTGCCCAGGCCGGCATCCCACCCTGGACACTCCCTCTGGAAGTTTCTGGTATCCTGGCAGTGATCTGCAGCACAGCCGGCCGGCCGGGGCTGGGGTGCAACCGCACACGTCCCCCCACTGTCCCAAGACCTGCTCAGCTGGGCACAACAGCAGCCTCATGGTCACGTGTGGCCCCGACGGGAGCCCAGCCTGGCCTCCAGGCCGGTCCCTAGCCCCGGAACACAGACTGTCCCTTTGGTTAAAGTGGGTCCCGAGCCTGAGGCAGGGGCCACACTGCCCACCTCCCAGTCCCCCCCGGGCCCCCAAACCCTAGTGAGATGCCCCCCACCCCACTCCCCTTTCTTTCACATGAAGCGCCTCGAGACAGGGAGCCCAGGACAGCCTCCTCGGCTCAAGGCTTCGCCCAGCCTGCCAGGGGCCCCTGCAACACGCGCCTCTCCTGAGGTGAGAAGGGCAAACAGGGGCACAACAGGGGCACAGCCCAGGGGACCCCAGAGGCAAACAGGCAGGTGACCAGCGACCACCTGGGGGTGCTCCTGCACCTCCCGTGGAACACGGGCTGTCGCCACCGAGCACTGGGTTCCTGAGCACCAGTTACGACCAGTTCGTCTCTCTCCCTCTCCCTCTTTCCCTCCCTCTCCTCCCCTCTCTCTCTCCCTCTCCCTCTCTCTCTCCCTCTCCCTCTCGCTCTGCCTCTCTGTCTCTGTCTCTCTGTCTCTCCCTGTCTGTCTGTCCCTTTCCCCTCTCTCTCCCTCTCTGTCTCCATCTCTTTCTCTCTCCCCCTCCCTCTCTGTCTCTGTATCTCTGTCTCTGTCTCTCTCCCCCTCCCTCTTCATCTCTGTCTCTCTGTCTGTCTCTCTCTCTCTCCCCCCCACACACACACACCTCGCCTCTGCTGTGTGCCTCCATCCCTAGGTGCCTGGGAAGCGTGATGTCCACCCAACAACATTGCCCCGGAGTGGACAGCAGCCTGCTCCCAAGCAGAATACCATGATTCGGCCTGGAGAAGGGCTGACCCCGTCCTCTGACGTGTGTGAGGCCTGAGGGCAAGCCTGAAGCCCCGGATCCCGGTGAGCAGACACGGCTACGGGACGTGGGGCCTTAGCGGTGAGTGAGCAGGGGGCAGCCAGGGGTGCAGGAGGAAGGGAGTCGTGTATAAGGGGGCGGGGCCGTGTGAGCCCCCCGCTGGCCCTGAGGGTGCAGCTTAGTGGGGGCTCCCTGCTGCTCAACCCTCAGGCGCCGCCCTCTGGCCTTCTCGCAAAGCCTCTTCTCCCGGACGGCCAGGCCTTCTGCTCCATGGACGCCCGTCATCGGGGTGGCTGTCTCCAGGCGTCCCCTTCTCCATCTGGCTCCGAGGGGTGGGCAGGTCTCGGGAGCACCCTCCTGCAGTGCGTCTTGAACTTCTTGAAGTCCGTGTCCTCCAAATCCTCCAGCTAGCAGCCAGCTTGCAGCGGGCACTCGCCAGGCTCACTGCTGCCCTGCGGGAGGCCGTGGACAGACAGGGGCAGGACAGCCTTGAAGGGTGGAGAGGAGAGGGCTGCGTGCAGGGTCCTGGTCTCCCGGCACTCCTGAGTGACTCCCAGACAGTTGGGAACGGTCCCAGCGTTAGCAATGGGCCCCAACCAGAGAGATGGTCACAGACTGGATAATCCACTCACGGTGGGCCAGCTAACACGTCCCAGCACAGGGGGCGCCCTGAGTCCATTCCCCCCCCCCCCCCCCCCCCCCCCCCCCCCCCCG
>JAOXYA010035061.1:0-12820 GCA_028565675.1 Sorex palustris
TGGGATGCTGGGAATCAAACCCGGGTCGGCCACGTGCAAGGCAAATGCCCTACCCGCTGTGCTATCTCTCCAGCCCCCTGTCTTCAGTTTTTATACTGGGAACTGGGCACTTCTGACCAGTACCTGAGTGCTGGTCCCTCCCCTGCACGCCTGGTCAGGCAGGTTCCCTGATTCAGTATTTCAGCAACTTGATCAATGCGGGATGCTCCCAAGAGTGTGGAGGCTCTGAGCTTCCAAAAAGGGCGGGGTGGGGGGAAGAGTAGAATTTTACCTAGGTGCAGCAAGGATGAATTACGGCTGGTTCCATATTAAATTTCTTCTTCCCTTCCTATAAGATGGAGCATTGAATTATGTATAGACTAATTTTCTGTTTCTCCTATAATTTATAAACTGTGGCAAGGTTCAGTAATTATTCATAAACGACTTTCTCTTTTCCTTCCTTCTCTCCTACCAACCTTCCTTCCTTCCTTTTACAACCTTCCCCCCTCCCTCCCTTCCATTCTCCCTTACTCCCTCCCTTCCTTCTTCTCCCCTCCTTCTTCCTCCCTTCCTCCCTTCCTTGAGGATACCTTAGGGCTCTGAGTAGTCCCAGCTTCATAGCGGTGGGGCCCAAGGAAGGCCCCGAACCCTCCTCAGGCAGGGGGGTCAGAAAGGTCCTGCTGGGGATTAGGGTTCCAGGAACAACAAGAGCTTTGGGAGCCCAGCTTGGTGTGGGGGGCTTCGGGGTGCCATCAGGGAGCAGTGGGGAGGGACGAGGGCCCAGCATTTGCCCTGCCCTGGTCAGGGCCGGCAAGGGTCTGCAGAGGCCCCTGGTACTGGCTGGGACAGGCACTGCGGGGCCAAGGCACAACTCGCAGGCTGGGTGAGGTGGGGGGGCTGTGCTTGGGGGGGTCCCGAAGAACCCCAGGGCCTGGTGTGCAGAAGGGAGCAGGGGTGGGGACAGCTGAGCACCACCACGACGAGTCCCCTGGGCCTGAGCCGAGCTACGTCACAGGGCCCAGATGCTGAGGGGGGCAGACCCAGGAATGTCCAAGAGTGACTCCCAGGCTCCCTGGAGAGTCCCCACAAAATCTGATGCAATCACAGTCCCCACATGTCCCCACACGCTGAGCCCCCCGAGAGGGAAGGGCCTGGAAGGGGGAGGTGTGCTGGGGCCGGACATCCCCGACTACCTTCCTCCCCGCCACTTCCCCAGTTCCTTGGGCCCCGCGTTAGGAAGGGACAGCAAGACTGCAGGGATGGGAGTGAAGGGATGGGGCAGGGGAGGACCCCGCCGCGGGCTGAGCTCAGCTCACCCCACCCCGCAGACATGAGGTCAGCGACCCACCCGGGGCCCCCAGGGGGAGCCGCACCCCATGATCGCATGGAAAATCCATCTGTGCCCCCCCCACACATGGTGGGGGTGCCCCCTTGGCCCATCCGCCGTGGAGGGCCGTCCCAGGCTGACTCTGAGGCAGGGAGTGACCTCAGGGAAGGCTGCCGACCACCCGCCCAGCCCCCTCTCCATACTGCCCCTCCACCCATCCTCTGTCCAGGCACACATAAGCGTAGGTGCCCATCTCTCCTGGGCCCACTGTCCACAGGCTGATCATCTCCCCGTGCCCTGCCAGGACTCTCAGGCCTTTGTCCCTGGAGCCCGAGCCAGGCCCAGCTCTCCCTTGGACACACGGGTGCCCCACCCTCGCTGATCCCTGCCTCTCGGGAACCCGCGCCGGGCAGGCCAGCCCTGGGCCCGCAAGAGGCCCCCTCCGTGACCCTGCGGCGGGGTGGGGGGGTGTCTTGAAGGTGCGTGTCATCCGGAGTGCGGCGAAAAAGGCTGTGACGGCCCCGGTGCTGACCAGTGCTTCAGCTGCGTCCACTTCAGCCTGGGCAGTGCCAAGAGCAGCAGGTAAGAAGCTGGAGCTTCGGCCTTCTCCTCCGCCTCCCCCACACCCCCAGGCCCAGCACTCGCCTGAGGCTCCATGCTCTGGAATGTTCCAGGGTGGCCACACAGCTTGTGACCAGGCGGGGTGGGGCCGGTGGCGCCCGTGTTTCTACTGGCTTTTGTTTGACACATACGAGTTGCGTGGTCCTGGAGGGACTGATTCTGTCCTTAAAACTCCAGGGGTCACACATGGGGAGATGGGGCACCCACCCATACCCCTCTCGTATGGGGAGCAGAGCTGTAGGACTGTAACTCTGTCCCCTGAACAGGGCAGAGACCAGGGCCCCTTCCCCACTTCAGGCCACATTCCCCAAAGGTACTATCAGCAGGGTGGATGGTGCTGTGACAGAAAGTTCCAGAATTCAAGTACAGAGGGCTAGAGCAATAGGATGGCAGAGAGTGTTTTTGCCTTGCACAAGGCAGACCTGGGTTCGATCCCCAGCACCCCACAGGGTCCCCCAAGTACCACCAGGAGTCATCCCTGAGCACTGCTGATGGTCACCCCAAAACAAACTAACAGAAATCGGGTACAGTAAGCCTTGAACCAAGCCGATCAGAACGGCCTAGGTCCACAGAGACCAGATTCGTCTCTGCCCCTGGGTTCTGCCACAGAGAACCCTGGTGCTCCAAACCCCAAGGCGCTGAACCTCAGAACCAAACCTCACCTCACTGAGCCCTGGAACCAAACCCCACAGTGCTGAGCGCCAGAACCAAACTCCACTGTGCTAACCCCAGAACCAGACCCAGTAAACACTGGTCTACAGCCTGCCAGCAGCCCTGTAAGCATGGATGGAGTGTGTGGGCAGAGAGCCCCAAGTGTGAACCCAGCGACCCAGAGCCAATTAACAGTGCACCCAAGACTCTGAGCCCCTAGCACTGACCCTTTCACGTGAGGAACAGAGCTGGCTAGTACTGTGGGGGTCCACCGTGAATCAGACCTAACCCCTGGATGGCACCACCCTCTGGGGGCTGCTAGGGTCTCTCCCCAGACCGCTCTCCCTTTGGCCACTTCGCCCTCTTGAGCCCAGCTCCTCTTTTCCTCCTGCAGGAAGTGTGTCAGCTCGTGTCCCTCTGGGTACTTTGGGGACACAGCAGCCAGGCGCTGCCGCCGGTGCCACCGGGGCTGTGAGAGCTGCCTGGGCAGGAGCCCGACCCAGTGTCTGTCCTGCCGCCGCGGCTTCTACCACCACCAGGAGCTGAGCGCCTGCGTCACGCTCTGTCCTGCCGGCTTCTACGCAGAGGAGAGTAAGTGACAGGAGGAGAAGAGCTGACCCCAGCCCCAGCCCAGGAACTGAGGGAGCCACGGGTGGGGCAAGGACAGAGCAAGTACGGGGAGAAAGTACGCTGGCAGGGACACGGCAGAGGCCCAGAGGGACAGTGAGAGAGAGACACACAGAGGGAAAGAGACAGGCAGGGAGACAGAGAGACCCCCCTCAGCAGAGTCTTGGGGGTCTTCCTTGTGAGTCTCGGGGCTGTCGGGAGGGGAGTGACTGCTTTCTGTCCATGAGTTCCTTCTGGGAGTGGGGGAAGCAGGAGGCGGGCATGTTGCTAGTTCTGGAATGGGAGACGAATATAGATTCCTGAGAGAGATTCAGGAGAAAAGGATGAGTTGGATATAAACTCTCCGGAGCCCATGAGAAGGAGTGAGGTGCATATAACCGTCCGGAGCCTGTCAGGAGAAAGGGTGAGATGTGTGAGAGTGACGGGAGCCCCTGGGTGGCTGCAGCTGGTCGGCCCTAGGAACTGTGAGCAGTGGGGCCCTGGGTCCCCGGCACAGCTGATGGTGTGGGCAGGGACAATCTCAGCCTGGTGTGCACTTAAGTTGTGGGGATTCTTTTGCGGGGGGCATTGCTAGGCCACGTCAGTTAAGTGCCTGTCTGTGGGGGGTGAGCCTGGGCCCCTCGTGTGGAGCCTGGACCCCAGTGTCCTGGGCTCGCCCCTCGGGGACCTCTCAGCCTGCTGGGATTCCCTCCAGGCTTCTTTTTTTCTCCTCTCCTCCAGGTCAGAAAAACTGCCTTAAGTGCCACCCAAGCTGTAAAAAGTGTGTCGATGAACCAGAAAAATGCACCGTGTGCCAGGAAGGGTTCAGGTAAGCCACCCACGCCACTGAGGGCAGAGAGCAGGCAGGGGGCGGGCTGGGCACCACAGCACTGGCCTCACATGTATGCACCCCTGGGTCCCATCCCCACACCAGAAAACGGTAATAAAAAAATGACATGGGACTGGAGCAGTAGCACAGCGGGGAGGGCGTTTGCTTTGCATGCAGCCAACCCGGGTTTGATTCTCAGCGTCCAGACCAGGATTCCCCCAGGGCTGGAGACACAGTGCAGCAGGCTAGGCACTGTCCCCCAAGCACCACCAGGAGTAATTCCTGAGTACAGAGCCAGGAGTAACCCCTGAGCATCACCAGGTGGGACCCAAAAAGCCAAAAATAAAAGTGACATTGGGGGCGGAAAATAAAGCACTAGGGCAGGGCTTAGTCCCCAAATGACCATAGTAGGCTTTGTTCCATTCTCGCCACCACCAGTGGTCCTCCGAGCACCACCATGAAGGATCCCAGTGCACGGAGCCGGGTGTAAGCCCTGAGCACTGCTGAGTGTGGCCCAAATCCCCTCTCCCCACCAAAAAAAAAAAAAAAAAAAAGGTGACTCAGGCAAAGCCACCTCACGTCAGCCCGGCCAAGACACCAAGAGGCCATGAGCTCGATGCATGACCACATCCCCATGCACAGACTCGGTGCCCAGGATGCTTCCCCAGTGCACAGTCCCTTCCTCTGATGCCCCATCTCCTCTTCACCGCGGCTTCCAGTCAGCACAGCTGGGGAGCCTTGGGCATCTCCAGGGGCAACTGCTGCAGGCCGGGTCGGCGTGGGCCACGCCAGCCACAGCGCCCTGGCCCGTGCTGCATAAGGGAGGGAGTGTGCAGGGCCGAGGGGAGGCCTCACTGACCCCCATCCTCCAGTGCTCTGGGCTCTCAGTATCCCAGAGTCTGCAGCTGAGCAGTGCTCGACTGCAGGACCCAAGGAATGACTGGGACCCAAGTTCATTCACGCTGCTTGAGACTCTCTGCAGCTTGCTTAGCCCCCAAAAGACCAGACCCCCTGGAACGAGCGTGTCCCAGTTCACAGGGAGGCATCGTGGCCACAGAGATAAGTCAGCCTGCTCTGGGTCAGGCTTCACAGCTGGGAAGTGGCAGACTATTCTAGAACACTCTAGAATTCCTGTCCTCCTCTGCCACTGTCCAGGGGGAGCACAGGTGCCCTTGGGGGTGCGGAGCACCAGCCCTGAGCAGGCCTGTTGCTTCTCGGTGCTACTTTTCTATTCACGTTCACTGGACACTTGAGCAACGGGTAGGCCAGAGCCCATCTTGGCCACCCCGTAGCTGCAGAAATGCCAGGGGGCAGGGGGGACCAGAGCCAGAGAGACCCAGACAGCATGTCTCCAGGGGTACCACATGTGCTACATTGGGTTCCCGCTGGGACACCAAGAAGAATGGGACAATGGAGGAGGGGGCCAGGATGGGGGGCTGCTCGGAGGAGGACGCTCTGCTGCCAGGTCCTGGGGACCCGTCCTGCAGGCCTCCAACTGGCTTCAGGACAAGTGGCACCTGCCACATCGGCTCCCTCCTGAGAGGCGCCGGTCGCTGGATCCGGGCGTTGGACAGAGGAGGTGCTCTAGCCCTGTGGCTCCTGTTCCAGCCTGGCGAGGGGCAGCTGCATTCCCGACTGTGAGCCCGGCACCTACTTCGACTTGGAGCAGATCAGGTGTGGGGAGTGTCATGCCACTTGCCAGAGCTGCGTGGGTGAGTCGCCCCCGCGTGCAGGGCGGGCTCCATGGGTGGGTCCCCCTGGCTGATGGTATGACTCTCCTGATACCCAGAAAACCCCGGGGGCTTTAGGGCTTCCGGGGTGCCCTAGATTAAGACCAGGGCTCCCCCAGGGCTGGAGAGACAGTGCAGCAGGCCGTACACTGGTCTTGACGTGCAACTTCTGTTCAGTCCCCGGCACCACAGATGGCCTCCTGAACACCAAGTATGGCCCCTAAGCACAGAGCCAGGAGCCAGCCCTGAGCCCTGCCAGCTGTGTGCCCCTGGTTCCCCCAAAACTGACCAACAGTCTCCCCATATCACCAAGATAGGAGGAGGGAACGATAGGAAATGGAGATTTTAAATTTTATGGGTCTGGAAAGTTTGCAGAGGGGGCTGATGTGATAATAAAGCGGGGAGGGCTTGCCTTGTAAGCCGCTGCCCCAGGTCCAGCACCCCATGTGGTCCCCCAAACCCGCCAGGAGTGGTCTCTGAGCACTCAGCCAGGAGTTAGCCCTGAGCACCGCGGGGTGTGACCCCCAAATAGGAGGAACAACAACAGCAACAAAATAAAGTATTTGGTGGGGGGGCGGTGGATGTGATGATGGTTGAATATGGGGAGTGTTATGTGATAACTACATTTCACCTCAAACTCGGGGGGACCTTTCAAGAACTCAGGGGCCATGAGATCCAGCACCCAGACCCTGCTGTGCCATGCCATGGGGGCCCAGAGGTACTAGGGGATGGGCCAGGACCACACTCAGCCACGTGAGGAATCAAACTCGCAGCCCTTTGGACCAACACCCAAGGCCTTCAGCTGGCTTGTTGAGTGACAAACAGAAAACCCCCCTACAGGGCAGTCTGGGGTCTCCGGTACGAGATGACGCAGCTGGGTGGTGGAAGACCCACGACTCAGGCAGCTGTGGGTGGAAGCCGGTCCTGGGGGCAGGGGTGTTTTGGCGAAGCTCCCTCACACTTACTCTGAACACTTCCTCCAAGAGGAAAAGATCCCCATCAACAACTTTATGTGTAGCGTAATTTCCCCGCAACGATCATAACGCAGATGTCTGCCAGGCGCGGTTTTTATGCAGAAGAGCAAAACAGGCATTTCGTTTTATTGGGTGCCGCAGTGCAGTGAGCCATGAGAAGTGTTATGAGTTTGTGGGCTCATCCACCAAGCGGGGAGCGCTGCCTCCCCCCTGCACCAGAGTCCCCCGCAGAAACCCAGGTTGGATTTTTACCCGCAGGATCTACTTAGAAACTGTTTGATAGGGCCCAGAGGCATAGGACAGAGGGGAGAGTGCTTGCTTTGCACATGGCCGACCTGGCTTCAACTCCATGGGGTCCCCTGAGCACCACCAGGAGTGAGCTCTGAGCATTGATTGCCAGGTGTGGCCCCAAAACAAAAACTGCTCAATTTCTTGAAAACATGTGGGTGTCCAGTGTCACGGAGGGACGTGCCAAGGCTCCCCCTTTTTGGGGGGCCACTGCCCCAAGAAGCAAGTGGGGGGAGGGCTGCACACCCAGAGTGCTCCTGGCTGTGGGCAGCTGTGCCCTCCTGGCGGCCAGCCCTGGGGCTTCCTCTGAGCCCACCTGAGCGCAGATTGACTCAGGAGCACCTTGAATGTTCGTCCCAGCCGCGCCCTCGCCCCTTGCAGCCGTGGGGTTCCGAGCTTCCGTCCCTACACGGCCGCATGCAAACTGCCTCTCGCAAGCAGCTGTGGCGCCCTCGACTCTCTGCCATTCTTTCTAAGCTCTGGCGTCCACTTGTCCGGCCCTGGCACCGCCAGGAGGGACCCCAGTTCCCTGCTCTGGTCCCACAGCCGCCTGCAGAGCCCTGCTGGGATCACGGCGCGTCTGTTTTCAGCTCTGGCTCTTGCCTGCCCCCTGGTGGCCCAGCCGCAGGCCACGATGGAAGGGCCATGGTGCCCGCTGACACGTCGCCCCCCCTCCCCAGACACCGCCCAGAGTATTTGATGGGAGGGATGGTAAGGATGGACCTCTCCTCTGCCCAGGTCCACGTGGCCGGTGTGTCCCTGTCACTGACTAGGACCTCCCCGTGGGACAGCCAGCAGGACATATGCCACATCACCAGGTGTTGCCTGGATACCCAAGGGGCAGCTCTGCCCCCAGGGCACACTGTCCAAGGGGCATGAGCGGAATTAGCAGATCAGAGCCCAGGAGAAGCTCAGGGGCCAGGTGCAGCCCTGCATGCAGGAACCAGGTGCATCCTCCACCCATGGGGGCCCCCTGCCCGTATTTTATTTTCTTTGGGTTTTGTACCGCACTCGGCAATGCTCAGGGCTTACTCCTGGCTCTGCACTCAGGAATCACTCCTGGCGGTGCTTGGGGGATCCCATGGGCTTCCGGGGATCAAACCCAGATCGGCCACATGCCAGGCAAACGCCCTCCCTCCCCGCTGTGCTATCGCTCCTGCCCTTCTGGGGCTCCTTGGGACATCAGAGGTGATGGAGACAGCACTCACTGAGCTGGGAATGAATGAATGAGCAGTCAGACAAGACAACACGGCGTCTCCGTCCTTCAGCAGTGCTCCGAGGGAGCACTGGAGTTGAGTGCCCTGGGGCGGGGCCTGTCTGCTCACACACAGATCGGTTTCCTGGGAGGGAGATGCCGAGTCGTGCTTGTTTTCTTGTCCTGAGGCACATGTTCAGGAACCTCTGTTCTCGTGCCTCCATCTGACCAGGGGTCCAACTCGGGGCTTCATCTCCCAGGCCGCCCCTCTGTCACCGAGTTGCACCCCTAGCTCGCCTCTGTTTTCTCTGGGCACATTTCCGTGCTTGGGGCCACGTGCAGCAGGCTCACCCAGGAGGGGAGACCATGGCTGGGGTGTGGGCGGGGCAGTCCCGCATCCCAGGAGGGGCAGAAGGGGGGCCTGTGCAGGTAGGTGGGCAGCGGGCAGCCTGCGGCAGTGCAGGGTGGGGACACCCAGGGGCTCCCTGACCTCTGCTCCCCCCCCACAGGACCCAGCCGTGAGGAGTGCATCCACTGCGCCAAGGACTTCCACTTCCAGGACTGGGAGTGCGTGCCGGCCTGCGCCTCTGGCTTCTTCCCTGAGGAGATGCCCGGCCTCCCCCACAAAGTGTGCCGGAGGTGGGCGCCGCTGCCCTCTGATCCAGGAAATCCCCTTGGCGGGGGCCTTTCCTGGGACCTGCAGAGGACTGGGGCGGTGCAGGGGAGCAAAGCCGGATCACAAGGCCAGAGCGCAAGTGCCTGGCGTGGAGCCAACTCGGGTTCCAGCCCCGGCACCCCATAGGGTCCCCCAAGCCCTGTCAGGAGGGATCCCTGAGCACGGAGCCAGGAGTCAGCCCTGAGCGTGGCCTGGTGTGACCCCAGAAAAAAACGAACCGCCACTGACGGCAGAGGGCGCCCTGCTGATAGTTCGGGGAATTGAGGACCTGAGGAAGCACTGACTTAGATACCCGAGGGTTCTGCTTGGAAATCTCCTTCAAGGAGAGGCCTGAGCATCGGGCACAGGGCCGACACAGGTTTGATCCCGGCATCCCATATGGTCCCCTGAGCCCACCGGGAGTGACCCCTGAGCACAGAGCCAGGAGTCAGCCGTGAGTACAGAGCTGGGAGTCAGCCTTGAGCTCTTCCCGGTGTGGCTCAGCAACAAAGTCAACAATAACAGCAAAGTAAACAGAGCTCAGGGTCTGTGTCAAGGAGGAGGGAGCTCTGGCAAGGCGCCCCCATCCGCCCTGACCTGCCCCCTCAGGGAGAAACAGGGCCCCCCACCAGGGCAGGCGTTCCCCCAGAGCAGCTCAGGCACCAGCTTGTCCCACCCGTCCCCCAGAACGACTTAGACCTCGGTCATGCTGTCCCAATGAGACCTGGCTGGGACCACGCTGGGCTGCAGCCTCGTGTGGAGCAGGGTGGGGAGCGTGGGTTGGGGGCTTTGAGGATGCTCCTAGCCCCCTCAGCAGCCGCCCTCGTGTCTCCCCAGGTGCGATGAGAACTGTCTGAGCTGTGAAGGCTCCAGCCGGAACTGCAGCAGATGCGCACCCGGCTTCACGCAGCTGGGCTCGTCCTGCGTCACCAACCACACCTGCAGCAACGGTGAGCCCGGGACAGACACAAGGCTGGGAGCCAGGACGGGGTTGGGGACTGTCCAGGGCCAGCACAGGGCCAGGACAGGCTGGGACTGTCGGGGGCCAGCACAAGGTCCCCAGGAAAGCTGTGTGCACAGGACTGGGTGCAGGCTGACTGTGGGGGCGTTGGCCCCACGTGCTGTCCTGAGCTTCACAGGGTTGGCCTCCAAGCCAGAAATAAGGCCAGACTCAGTCCAAGTCCCTGCGGGCCCGAGACCCCTCACTTTTCTCCCTGGCACTGTGGGGTGTGGGGAAGGGGCCTGCCCGCCGTGGGAGCCCAGGAGAATGAGGGGGGGTTGGAACCAAGCTTGAGCGGGGGCCCACTCCCTGCGGCACCGAGGTTGGAACTCGGGGTTCGCGTGTCCCGTGCATGCCTGAGCTTCTGCCCCGGGCCCAGGCCTGGGCCCTGACCTCATCTGCGCTTTTCCCGCACAGCTGACGAGACCTTCTGCGAGATGGTGAAATCCAACCGGCTCTGCGGGCGGAAGCTCTTCATCCAGTTCTGCTGCCGCACCTGCCTCCTGGCGGGCTAGGGGCGCCCCCACCCCACCCCGCCCCACCGGGCTCAGGACCAGAGGCCTGCGTGGGCAGCTGCACCTGACCCCCAGGAACAGGACTCCCCACCTCATGACTCAGTGGTGGGCCTGAGGGGGGCGTGTTTCGGAAACCGCAATCACCTCTTCAGAGTCAGCTTGCTCGGTCCATCCTTCTGGCAAATTCCAACCTACAACTGGAGGCCTCGGGAAGCCACCTGGGGGGTCAGCTCTGGGCCACTCCGGGCTCACTGCGCTTCCAGACCAAAGCAGGGAGGACTGGCACTCGGCCAGGCTCCCAGCCCTGTCTCCCGGCCAGTCTCGCCAGGCCCACGGGCTGTGTGGGCACAGTGTAGACGAAGTTGACTTGGGGGCTGGGAGGTGTGACCCCTGGGCTGCTGCCTCTGCCTTCTGTCTCCAGAACCAGCTTCTGCAGCAACGGCAGCGACAGCCAGAAAGGCCTCGAGCATCCCTGTATGTAGGCGCCAAGTCTTGGGGGCCCAGATCCCCACCCCAGGAGACGGTGCTTCCTGAGCTGGGGCCCCAGGAGGCGAGGCGTCCCCACCACACCCACCCCAGGACCCTGATGCCAGTTTCCTCTTTCCCAGCTTTCAGCCCGGCCCAGGGCGGACACTCACCCGCCCATGGTGCCCCATTTTCCCGAACTGACTTTCCAAATCCGTTCTGGCCTCTGATCATTATTTTCAAGCTGGGTCTCCAGGGCCTGCACGTCTCCTGAGCTGGCGGCACGGTTGCATTTCTTTCTGCCAGACTGGAAGGCGTTTTGGAAGCCACGTGTCCTCATCTGTACCGAGGTCCAGTTCATCTATTTTTACTGACATGCACGGAGCCGCCCTTTCCACTCCCTACAGCAGGGGAGGGGGACATTTGCCTTAAATTTTTTCCAGCTCCTTCTCCATTTGGTCCTGCTGCTTCCCCCACCCCCTCCCCTTATGAACTGTAACACATGCCTTGTCCCAGGGGGCTGGGGCACCCGGGAGTAAACCCAGCTGTTGTTTATTGAATCCACAATTCTGAGACAGACATCAAGCAAATACCACATTAACCCTAAATTAATAAAAAGTTAACTTCCTTCTCGTGGCCACGGTCAGCCTTGGCCTTGCAGGCATGCTCCGGGACCCAGGAGTGCGTGAAACAGCCCCCCACCGTTTGGGGGAGCTGACGCTCTGCTTGTGGAGAGTCTCTGGGCTCAAGCTCAGTCCCTCTTCACGCCACAAAAGCCTGGTTGGGAGCGGGGGAGCCGCCAGCAAGCTCAGCTTCGGCTTAGCATGCAGGAGACCCAGGCTTCATCCCCAGCACTGCCAGGAGCCGTCCCCGAGCACTGACTAATGAGTCTTCCAGGGAGGGAGGCTAGAAGCCTTGCATGCGGCCCAACTGGATTCAAGCCGGGCATCTCTTAAGGCCCCCTGAGTCCCATCAGGAGTGATCCCTGAGCGCAGAGCACCCACCTCAGGGCCTGGGGCCCGTTTCCCAGCTCCCCTCTACCCCACACCACCTGCACTATGTAATGGCTACACAGAGGTGAGCCTCTAGCTCCTGGACCTGAGCCTTCAGGAGCCAGAATAACTAGAGAACAGCTGTGGTCAAAGATCATGGACTGGGCTAGAGACACAGTACAGCCGGGAGGGTGTTTGAGTTGTCTGTGTCTGACCTGAATTGGATCTGAGCACCTCGAGCCCTGCCTGGAGTGATCTTGAGCACAGAGCCAGGAGCACCTGCCCGGTGTGGACCAAATACAAAAAAGAAAAGCAACATACACCTTAGGATGGGTAACTCCGCAGCTTAGCATGTGATAATATTCACGTAGATTTTGTCTACCAGAAGACATTTGACCATGTGTGGAGACTTGGGGGTCAGACTGATATCTAGCTAGGTAGAAGTCAAAAACTGTGGTAAACATCCTGTAACACATGGGACTGCCCCCACAAAGAACTCTGTCCCCAAAAGCCAACAGGGTTGAGGGTGAGAAACACTGGACTAAAGGAAGAAAAAGTAAAGGTGGTTCACGGCTTCCCAGAGAATGAATGAAACTGCCCATGGTTGGATTTCTGATCATCCCTGTGAAGAAAGCGAACAGTACTACATTTTACTATTGCAGGGGGAGAGGGCACATCTGATGGTATTTGGGGCTGCTCCTGGCTCTGCGGTCACTCCTGACAGAGCTCAGGGTTCAGTATGCAGTGCCAGGGTTGGACTCTGGCAGTCCTGCATGCAAAGCCCATTTTCAGCCCACTGTGTCATCTCACCAACCCATTTCAGGTGTTTTTTTTTTTTTAATTGAAGAGGGCAGTTGTTTCGGTTTTGAGGCCACACCGCAGCTTACTCCTGGGGGTATCATATAGGGTGCCCAGAATATCACACACACACACACACACCCCTGGTGAGTTGGGGGTATCATATAGGAAGGGCTTTCACCTTCCAAGGCCATC
>JAOXYA010035107.1:0-12818 GCA_028565675.1 Sorex palustris
GAGGAATCGAACTCGGGTCGGCCATGTTGGCTGCGTGCAAGGCAAATGCCCTACCACTGTGCTATCGCAGCCGGCAACAATCAGTATTCTTCCTAATTTCTTTTGAAAAAAGGCTTGAGTATTTGTATTGGTGGAAAAAAAATAAAATTCTCCTTTTCTTCATCATGGTGTTTAGGCTACCCAAAGTAAATTCTTTTCTATTGAGCTAGAATTCAGAATCCTACTTTTTCTTTTAATTCTTTCATATTCTAATGGCACTTGACATAAGTGTGTGTGCATATATATTATATTTTTTTTACATAGGTAATTTATATTACTCTAAAAAAGCAGGCACAGTTGTCTTTTGACTTTATTATGGATTATTTGCAGTGACCACCAATATATGTTTCTCTACATCTTCACGTTACTGATATAATACTGTGAAATTAAAAGTTTTAAGTCTCTGGAGCTGGAGGAATAGTACAGCGGGTAGGACATTTGCCTTGCACACGGGCCGACCTGAGTTCGATTCTCTGCATCCCATATGGTCCCCTGAGCACTGCTAGGAGTAATTCCTGAGTGCACGAGCCAGGAGTAACCCCTGTTAACCCCAGTGCATCGCCAGGTGTGACCCAAAAAGCAAAAAAAAAAAAGTTTTCAGTCTCAGTGAAAGTCACATCTTAGTGTACGACATTGCAGTTCTCTGCTTCTAGTGAGGAAGACTATTGTTGATTAGCTGTGTTTATTCCCTCTTCTGTAATTTATCTGTTCACATCCATTATCATCTCCTGGGTTTAATATCTTCTACTTGTCACTGAATATACTTTCTAAATCTTAATCTTTTTTTATTTATATATAGCACTGTAGCACTGTCCTCCCATTGTTCATCAATGATTTGCTCGAGCAGTCACCAGTAACGTCTCCATTGTGAGATTTGTTACTGTTTTTGGCATATCGAATACGTCATAGTTAGCTTGCCAGGCTTTGTCATGCGGGCGAGATACTCTCGGTAGCTTACCGGGCTCTCCGAGGGGGGCGGAGGAATCGAACTCGGGTCGGCCATGTTGGCTGCATGCAAGGCAAACGCCCTACCGCTGTGCTATCGCTCCAGCCCCTGCTATCGCTCCAGCGTGTCAGGATGGCCGAGTGGTCTAATGCACCAGACTCAAGCTTCCAAGAAGAGATGGTTTATAAGCAGAAGACACACTCCTGATTCCTTCCCATCTGGAAATTAAGGTTTCCCCCTTGAAATTGATACTAGTCAATCCATAGATGGGCAAAGGGTGGTGGTTATTGAACTGATGGGGTGCTTGATACTAATTATGAGGTGAAATAAAGATTCCTTCATACAGTAGGCTCAAGGAGTGTATATGTTTGCAACTGAGGAGATGGCCTAAGACACCACTTAATGATCCCTTATCTTCTGGTCAAGGTGAATAAAAAGCTATAAAAACCCGATTAAGAAAGTTCTGATTACTCAGTCACTTCAGGAATGAATATTGTAGTCACTGTGTCTGGAAACACTGCAAGGTGAGATTCATACTGAGACAAGATAAAATAGTGCTCGAGGACAGAAGTTATAAATATAATTTATGAACATAATGTCAAGAGCAGAAATGAGGACTGTAGTACTCATGAATATTTCTTCCTAAATTCATATGTATTTATGTATTGTATATCCATTAATTTTTTTCTCCCCACTTTCCATCCATCTAATATGTCATGTTAACAATGATTAACCTCATAATTCAATTTATAGGTTTCAGAATAACAAAGAAATAGGAAGAAGAATGAACACAAACCAATGATTAGTAAAGTAATGTCTGGAACTATTATAAATAAAGCATGTGTTTCTTATTGTACAAATGATTGCTGCATTATCAGATCAACTTTAGGATTTAAACATGCATAAAAGAGGCATGTAGGGGTACTGAGTTGGTAAGGCATGGGGGACTCATGTTCACTCATAACTTAACCATATTGGAAGAATATACAGACAGATGGTAGATAGAAAGATAGGTAAATATAGATATATAATATGTGTCTTTGTTCTGGAGCACACCTGGTGGTGCTTAGGGCTTCCTTTATGTTCTAACCTTCAGGATGACTCCTAGCAAGTTTGAAGGAACATATGGGGTGCCAGGGACCTAACCGGAATTGGCTGCATGCAAGGCAAATACTTGACTGCTACATTATTTCTCTGGTTCTGTAAATATAGTTTTGAGAATGTCGATCTCTCTATGACTCTAGACCAGGATTAGACATCAGTTATGTTTTTATAAATCTTGTACAGTTGACCTTAGGTAGCAGCCATTGCACATTGAAGGGGGGTATATTTGAGGCCAGGGATTCTCATGGTGTCACCAGCCTGTGGGTCCCCTTTGGCACAAACATAGCAGTCTTTGACTCTTCCCATTACCACTGGCTCACTTCTTTGGGGACTAGACATAGATGCATATTCAGGGACATGATTCTAGCTTCTTCTGCAGGTCACTGTGTCACTAAGAACTTAGATGATGAGACACAGTTCCACTTCTTCCTCGTGGAGTCCAGTTGTTCCTATACTTCACACAAGCATTTTCTCCTGGTTTCTGATCCTGATCACCTACAACAGCTGTAGGATCATACCCTGCATCTCAGAAATAGCTCTCCATAGACACTTGCATGCAATTCCAACATTCATGTAGGGTCTATCCCCTTAAAAATACATTTTTTCATATCATACATAATTGGATTTGTTTTCTGAATTAAATCCAAACTGTAGTAACTAAAGATATAATTTGGAATGGTCTCCGTTTAGGAAAATTACAATATACATATCATTATTACGAATCATGTTTAATTTATATTGATCATTGTTTTAAGTAAGGACTTCTAAGTTTACAAGGTTGACAAGTTTACATTGACCTGAGCAGGAGATAATTTTTGTGTTTTGCTTCTGTTGCATATTTTTGCAGTTCTTATTAAGGCTTGTTACTTAGTATTTTAATAGAATCACAATTCTCAAAACACTGTAAGGTCTTCTTTATATTTTAAAAATACAGCAACATCTAAAGAAACAAGTTTATAATTAATGAATGTGTAAATAAACATTCTGTATGTACGCAAACTAGCCCAAGTTCTGTTTGGAGTGTGGTTTGTGAAAATAAAAAAGATGTAAATCATCTAATAAAATACAGAAAATAGAAAATAGACCCTCAAGATTATAGCTGGATCTAAATATTTATTTCAAAAGCAGTGTAATTTTCCTAGGACTAAACTTAAAATTTGAAGAAAACAAATGGTCTATAGACTGAATCTCTTTTGGAAATAGAAAACCTACATGGAGAATAATGTTCTCCCACATGTAATAGAAAAGTGAAAGTGTCCTCTTCACCAATAATGCAGTAGTTGGACCACTTTATCAACAGCCAATGGTAGGGGAATCCTAAGGATTCAATAGTTACCATTTCCACCTCTTCATTATCAAGAGTTTAAAGCAATTATGGAGCCAGTAAATGCAAAATTAAATATCAGTTTTACCTTTTCTTTTTAACTGATAAAGTAGTCTGAATGATATTATTTTCTCTAAGCATGTGAGAGTGTAAGTGTCCAGATGAGCTTTGAATATTTTTCCTATAAAATAATCACACTAGCCCATGCCATCATAAATAGCTAGGTACAACTTCAGACTCCATTAAGATGATTGCATGTCTGTCCTTATCTTTTCAGCAAAACCTACAATAGGTTTTTCTCTTTCTACTTTGCTATGCAATTAGCTACCTATTGTGCATAATCAAACTCTCAACTTAGTATTACCAAGGTCCTCTCTAATGCCTGTGGACATAAATGCTGCTGATATGGTTGAGACTCTCACACATAGAACACCTGAAAATGTTAAATGAATTAGTGTCATTTTCAATATTTACTATAACTTTATGTATTGTCTTATTGTCTGTGCATTTATGAATATATTGTATGTTCTTTATAGAAAGATTCCATATTCTATGCTTTTGTTCTAATTTCTAATTTCCTTTTAGTCATAAATTCAGGAGCATTATATGTGAACACTTGCGATTTGTGAAAGACTTTTATGCTCATGCTTCAAATAAAAGGACAAAATAGATTTTCTTTCATTCTTCTCCAAATTTTTCATTAACCCTGTGGAGAGGACTGGAGAGATAGCTCAACGAGTTGAGCTCAGGCTTTGCAGACTAGAGGCAAATTCCCTCCACCCAGACTTTAATCTCTCACACTACATCTGGTCCCCTGAATGCCACAAGGAGTAACTCCTGAAGACAGAGCCCAGAGTAGTGTCTGAACACCACCAGCAGTAACCCCAGAACAAAAACCTGTAAAGAGTTCTAAAGCTGGGACCGGATCAATAGTATAGCAGGTAGGGCATTTGCCTTGCACGCGTCCAGCCCTGGTTCAATCCCTGGCATCCCATATGGTCCCCCCAAGCACTACTCCCGAACAGGAGTAGACCCTGGAGTAGACCCTGAACATCACTGTATGTGACCCTAAACTTGACAAAAAAAGTTCTAAAGCTGTCTTTCAGTGTTATTCTGGCGTGAGAGGCAACTAGCATTTATATCATCAAGCACTTGTTGGAAGGAGAGTGTGAGATACGTGACCTCAGCAAGATTCACCTCCAGATAAGTGCAGTTCCTACAGAAGCTGACAGCTGGGATCTCTCAGAGGGAGTCCAAGAAACTAGAGGATTTTATCCTACCTCACAGAAGGTTGATCTGAATGGTAGAGTGTAAATAACCCATAAAGAGAAGCTGCAATCCTTCAATTAGCACACTGGTCTGTCAGCCATAACCATTCACTTCTTACTCTGCCATTCTTGCTGGTTTCACTTGTTGGGAGATTTTGATTTTAGGTGATTTTGGCATTGTCCTTCACCTCAAGGATCTGAGCCCTTAATCATCATGCACCTTTCAGGCCACATCCTATATATGTCCATAAACCACATAAATTGAACTGAATTCATTGTAGACATTCAGGTGAATCATCTGTGGCAATAAAATCCCTGCTGTGTACCAGAATTCTACTCCTTCCTGATGGTCAACTGCTCCTACAATGAACTTATTCCCAGCTACGTTTTCCTGGTATAAGGACCCTAAGTGCTTGGGCAGCAACCTAATATTCAATAAGACTTCTGTGTTTGCTGGAGCATTTATTCTCCAGAGGAAACTAGGACCGGTATACCCAAACACCAGAGTTTGGGCATGGGAAGTTTCAGCTTCCAAAACAGGTCACTTCATTTAAAGAGGAGCCTCAGACTTCCAGACAGTACATATATCTTTTCACACAACACTTATCTCCTGTTGTATTAAATCTGCTGGGGCATAAAAATCAAAGTGGTTGAGTAACTTGCAGACAATTTCGGTTCTTTGAAAAACTTTTTCCAGTTCTATAGTCTACTCAGAGCTCATAAATTTTTTTGTTACATTTGAGGTATAGATTGAGAATTATTCCCAGGTGAGAGATATGCTACCTCTAAAAATGGAGATCTAGCATTTGTTGTGTTTTCTTCCTTTTAGTAAAGTGGTTCAAATGCAAAGTTTTATCTTTCACTCTGGGCTGGAGCGATAGCACAGTGGGTGGGACGTTTGCCTTGCATGCAGCCAACATGGCCGACCCAAGTTCGATTCCTCTGCCCCTCGTGGAGAGCCCAGCAAGCTACCAAGAGTATCTCGCCCGCACGGCAAAGCCTGGCAAGCTCCCCCGTGACGTATTTGATATGCCAAACACAGTAACAAGTCTCACAATGTTACTGGGCCCGCTCAAGCAAATCAATGAACAATGGGAGGACAGTGACAGTGACAGTGATCCTTAACTCTGAAATCATAGCTGAGTAGGGCCCAGACCATTGGTCAAAAACTTTCACTAATACAATAGGATCCTAAATTTAGGTCATAAAATGCACCTCTATTTTCTTCCATGTCAAGGTCTTAGTGGAGTCCCTCCCTCTCCTACCAAACAATTTTAAAAGTCTTCTTTTAATATCCTTATTCAAATTACATGACAAAATAATGAATTAGAAAGATGTCTTAAATACCCATTTTCTAGTTCTCTTTGTGACATAACACAGCAGACGGCAGAGAGCATAGCCCTGGGAAGAAATGTTCACTTTTAATTATTCCAAGCAAGCCTCTTTCTGAAAAAAAGATGAAGATAGACACATTTGTAAGCTTCATGGTCAAATACCTGTGCCTGAGGCCATGTTAATTTTCTCTCAAAACAATCTGAAAGCAGACACAGCAGTTTACACTTAGATTCAGGCTATGACTGAGGGAAGCCAAGGCAGTCTGCTGTTCTTTAGGGTCTATTTGGCTTTGATAGAGATCAGATCAGTGACATCAATGGTGATCATTGGGAGATCTTTTAGGAAAGGAGAATGTCAATAAAACTTGGCATTTCCCTGAATTTTATAATGTTTTTGACTTGCTGTCTTGGCTAAATTCTCAGGGAATTTCCCATTGTGATAATTGCTATCCCTTAAACCCGGAAACTCAGGTTGGGGATTGGAAGAAAGTATTCTAAATTATGTCCAATCAAATCTATTTTACATTATTGGAAAACAAATTAAATGGGTCAGTGAGGTAAGTCCATATTACCGATGTGTCTGAACCTAGAGAACTGTAGTAAGTTGTCTAAAATTAACAAGATACTGCATAGTTGGGCTAGAGCAATAGCACAGCGGGTTGGGCATTTGCCTTGCACATGACCGACCCAGGTTTGATTCCTCCATCCCTCTTGGAGAGCCCAGCAAGCTACGGAGAGTATCTCACCCGCACGGCAGAGCCTGGCAAGCTCCTTGAGGCATATTCGATATGTATGCCAAAAAAACAGTAAGAACAAGTCTCACAATGGAGATGTTATTGGTGCCCACTCGAGCAAATCAAAGAACAACAGGAGAACAGTGGTACAGTGATATTGAATAGTAGATCTTGGATTAGAACACATGTCTCTCCGGTTCCAAATCATAGTCCAACAGAACCATACTCAATGAACTCTTCCAGTGTTAGTTAAGGATTGTGTACATTATCCAGTTCTCAACTCATTATACCAGCAAAGATGTTTTAACAATAATCAAAAGTCACTGTGGGGAACCTCAATATTCCAGGATTATCTATTCTAAACTGTGTGATTTTTTTAAGGAGAGGAAAAATGAAATCTATGAAGAAGATGGTTTCAAGAGGAAAACAGAAACATGTATATTTTACACTTCCAAAGGTGCCTATCAAAACTCTTTCTTCTAAATCAGAGATAAGGAAGCTTCAAAGTTATAAAAGAGAAAAAAATGAGATCCAAACTAACATAAAATGGACTAAATAAGGAAATATAAAAAATATAAACAAAATGTCTTGTTTTCCTTTGTGTTGTTATTGAGCACTACTCAACAGGGCTCAGGGCTTATTCCTGACTCTGTGTTTAGAGATCAATCCTTTTGGTGCTTAGGGGAAAAAATGGAGTCAGCTGTGTATTAGGCAAGAGATTAACCCATATACTACCTCTCCAGCCCAACAAAATATCCTGAAAATTAGGTTCTCATTTATAAGGTAGAAGTGACCCTGCCCAAAAAATGAATTCATATCACAAAAGGCATATTAGGAAATTTCTCCTCCAAATACACAGAATAAGTAAACCAAATGGGAGGGAAGATGGTAGATATTAAAATCAGGATATTAAGATACATCATACAAATCACTGGTAAGAATGGCTAAACCTAAAACAAAAAAGATAAAATTTTCTAAGGTAAAATACATTATAAATAAGGAAATATTTTGTACCAGAAAAATTTAGCAACCTTTAGTAAATATGTAGGTGGTAGCATTTTTCAAGTAAAGCAAATTATTAATGCCATTTTAAATAAAGTATATTTACTAAATAATTCCAGAGAAAAACAAGAAATGATAATCATGAACAAAATATTTTCAGTTATAATGAGATTGTCTATATAAACTCATAGAATGTAAACATGGTGCCACAAAAAGTCAATCTAGAAAATTGGAATACTTTACATAGTTAAACAATTTCATTTGTAAAAAACAAGATGGTAAGAGGGAGAGAGTAAAAGGGCTAGGGGTGCAATGCATAAACTGACCCCAGTTCAATCCCTGGTACCACTTGGCATGATTTTCTCAGCACCACTGACCCCAGCTCCCAAAGGCATAAGAAGTACTGTATCTTCAGACTCTAGCATTGAACCCTTACACTCTAGCATTGAATCCTTACACCCAGTTGTCCAAGAATTAATAAAATAGTTCCTTAGATCCCTGAGCACTCCTTACGAGTCCATCTTCCCCAAAGGAAAAAAAAACTGGATGGGTATTTGATCATTGTATAATTGAAACCCAAGCACAAAAATTTGTAAGTCTACAACTGTATCTCATGGTGTCTCACTAATAAAAATTTAAAAAAAAATAAAGTTTAAATTATACTAAAAAAAAAGAAAGA
This sequence comes from Sorex palustris, assembly GCA_028565675.1. Taxonomy (NCBI): domain Eukaryota; kingdom Metazoa; phylum Chordata; class Mammalia; order Eulipotyphla; family Soricidae; genus Sorex; species Sorex palustris. Next base: position 8,431 of record JAOXYA010035107.1, read on the forward strand.
AAACTTGTCAGGAGGAGTAAAATACTAGAAAATACATTCTGGGTTTTTAGGCTAGGAAGTTTTTCTTATAAGGACCAAAGTACTTTCATCAAGGAATGACTGACAACTCTAATTACATTCAGATGAAAATATTGTGTATATCATGAGTCTCTATTTTAAAAAAGCAAAAGACACGATATAGAAAATTCTTTTTCCCTGCTGGGACTAATAAACTAAATAAAAGAAATTTCCAAAAATATAAAGAATTCTCTTAAAATCAATCAAAGGAAATTGATGTCACTAAGAAAATGCAGAGCCCTAAAGCACTGCCTGTTATGATCCTGTTGTCTCCAGAAACACTGGCCAAAGCATTGAGCTGTATTGTTCAGTGGAGTAAGTATCGCTATGAGTGACCTGCACTGCTTAGGAGACCAATAAAAATCAAATGATAGTCAAATAGAGAAGAGGCCAAAATCTATCAGAGGTCCATTCTTAAAATCAAGAACTAAGCATATATAAACATGACAATACATACAATCTCACTGATAATCATAGGAATTCAAAATTATATAAAAAGAAACAAAAACATATGGACAAAAATTTGAAAGTAATAAGGAAAAGATATGGAACAAGATAAATTCCAATTCTCATCAGTTGGAAAGACAAATCAGTACAAATCCCTTGGAGAAAAGTTTGACACTTTAGTAAGGAATAAGTATCCTTTTATCCTATGGCTAGAGAGTCCTCTCCTCTCCTAAACAAAGAAAAAGAGGTCTTTTGTATGAGTGTATGTTTTTGTGTATGCACGTGTGTCTGGGAGAGGCAGAGGGTTGGCCATTTATTGTTAATTGTGGGTAAATGAACACATAATAGGATTAAAGAATCATATGGAAAATTTAGACACCAGGGTAAGAAATGGATACCTCTAGGGAAAATTGAGTATATGTAACACGCGGGTATCTCATTTAAATATGTAATACTATTCTTAAAATTTAGTGGGAAAATGATTTGTTATTCTCTGTATATTTTTGAAGTGCCTTAAAAATCATATGACCAACTGGAGAGAAAGTATTAAGACATAACCAAAAATTTGGTCACGGTCACGGTCCTCCCGTTCCTCATCGATTTGCTCGAGCGGGCTCAGTAACATCTCCATTGTGAGACTTGTTGTTACTGTGTTTTGGCATATTGAGTACGTCACGAGTCGCTTGCCAGGCTCTGCTGTGTGGGCGAGATACTCTCGGTAGCTTGCCGGGCTCTCCGAGAGTGGCAGAGGAATCAAACTCGGGTTGGCCATATTGGCTGCATGCAAGGCAAATGCCCTATCACTGTGCTATCGCTCTAGCCCTAGCCAAAAATTAATACATTAAAACATAATATGAACAGAGTAGAACCATTCCAAGATCTTAAAATAAGAAGTAAAAGGATAAGAAAAAAATAATGCATGCTATTAAACATGACAAAGACCCATGATAGAAGGATTTTAAATTCCAAAAGAGTTATCATTTGATAAATTTTAATCAATGTGAATATCTCTTCGAAGAGACATTTTTTAAGAGTGATGAACCTGACTGAAATGTATGTGAGATTTATTGGTCTGCTGAGATCCAGATGCTTCTGGATCCTCTTACTCTGAATGTTGTGAAGGCCCCACACCCCTCCAAATGTTCAGAACACTTCTAGCTAACTTGAGAATCTTTGAATACTTTGTCCCCGGGTTCCTTGATGGACACTCTGGTCATAAACTTGACCTAGACATAGAATTATCCTTCCCCCATCTCAATTTATTGCTCATTAGAATGATTTTTGGGCCACCCATGACTGTACTTAAGAGATTATTTCTGACTCTGTGAGCAGAATAATTCCTGGTGGGACTCAGGGGACTGTATGTGTCCCAGGATAAAACCCAGGCAGCTGCATGCAAAGCAGGCATCACATTTTCTGCATTATTGCTCTGGCCTATACTCCTCAATTTTGACCAAAAAATGAAAATGATTTTTGCAGAATATTTAGTAGTGTGGGAGATTTTACTAAATAATGAATGACAACATATTCCCAAACAAGTTCACATACAAATGTCCTTAAGGCTTTACAGCTCTGAAAAAAAATTTCCTCAGTTTTATTTTTCCTAACACAGGTCTCCTTTCCCATAATCTCTGACTTTTCCTTCATCCCTCTTCCTAATATGTACGCTGCCTTTTTCCTAACTCCATACTGAACAGAATAATAATAACTCTTCTCATTTTGACTAACAATTTCTTAGTTTCTGCAAATTCAAGTCTTTCCTTATTTTAATTTAGTCACCTTGAAATTTGAGTGAGTTGCTGACATATAAAGAAGGGAAAAATTAGGGTTTCAGCTTGAGTTTTCACTTGAAGGATATAATTGTCATTTCTGGAAACAAATAATATTTTACATGTGTTTCATTTCAACCCTTGGTGCACAAAATGCTGCCTTCAAAGACCCAATAGGAGAGAGAGAACAGCGGGGAATGCCCTGCCACAGAAGCAGGGTGGGATGAGGGGAATGGGGGGTGGGAAGGATATTAGGATCTGTGGTGGTGGGAAATGGTCACTGGTGGAAGGATGGGTAATTGATCATTATATGATTGAAACCCAAGCACAAAAATTTGTAAGTCTACAACTGTACCTCATGGTGTCTCACTAATAAAAATTTAAAAAAAAATAAAAATTAATTAATTAATTAAAAAAACAAAGATGATGAACTAAGTAACATAGATATCTCTGACAATTGTAAAGCATGCAGGTATTCATTTATTTTTCTCTGATTCAACAAATGATCTAATTTTTTACCTTTATCATCAGTAGAATTGAAGATTCTATTTTCTTTTCCATTTTGAGGCTAGAAATAGAAGACACAAATGTTTAAACATAGACCCAGTGGGTGGGGTCTTAATATTATAAGAATTGAGCGGTAGCACAGAGGTAGGGCATTTGCTTTGCACGGGACCGACCCGGCAGACCCGGGTTCGATTCCTCTGCCCCTCTGGGAGAGCCTGGCAAGCTACCAAGAGTATCTCGCCTGCACGGCAAAGCCTGGCAAGCTGCCCATGACATATTCAATACGCCAAACACAGTAACAAGTCTCACAATAGAGATGTTACTGGGCCCACTCGAGCAAATTGATGAACAACGGGAAGACAGTGCTACAGTGCTAAAACACACCTTGAAATTAAAATGTACTTCATGATTGGGTTTCAGGCACAAAATATTTCAACATGGATCCTTCACCAATGCCCACTTCTCTCCACCAATGGCCCCTACACCCACCATCACCAATTCTGTTTGCCTTACACACACCAATCTGCCTGTAAGACAGATGCCTGAAAAAAAAAATTGGCACTGTGGTTTACAGTACTGTTGTTGATAGGGTTTCATACAAAACACTTTATCACCTTTCATCACCACCTTCTCCTCCTGGTTGAACATTTCCCTCCCCCATACTAGGGAGCATTAGCCTTGAATGCAATTGGTTGAACAGTGTGATACTCTTTCTTTGTGTTCCTCTTTAGGGAGATTGGTTTCTAGGGGCGCTGGGTGATTTCACTTTTTCTGAAAAGTGGGCAGTGGGCCAAATCAGTTTGGGAAGCTCTGGACTAATGGTTCATCAAAGTATTTTTATTTATTTATCATCCTCTCTAAAAAGGACTCATGCTCACATATTATATGTTTCATTTCCTCAACTATGATGGATAAAATATACTCAAGAAATTGTAAAATTATGTAGAGTATTCCCTCAAATGTAAAACATGCCTATCACACATGCTCACGAAGATAATAAGGCATTTGCAGTCATAATAAATTTAGTTATCGATGCTGATATGTTCTATTTTAAATAATACTTTGAAAATTAGAAAAATGTCACTATCTATGTATATAAATGTGTTCATATATATATATATATAATTATGAAGCAGAGGCTTAAATGGTATTTCTTAAATGAACAAGACAAAATAGCCAAGATTCTATCTGTGCATTTTGTATCATATATTGAGACCGTCACTTTACCCCCACTCAAGGCTGCAAAGACTTAACACTGACCTAGCATCATGGGACTAAGATGGGAGGAGCCTTTTCTACTCTTCAGGTCTGTTCTCTGTCCTATTTCTCTGGAAGTTTTGCTGTCACGCACATTTCTGGACTTGTATGTCCCCAGTGTTCCCCCCCTGTATTTCTGCAATCTATCCTTTTCATAGTTGAATTTCTGTCCTTAGGGAAGCTGCTGAGTTATATATTGATTCTCCAAGAGGTTTTGCAGGGCTTTCCCCCTTGAAGTCATTTGTCTACAGAAAGTATTGCATTCGACTTGAAATTTAATGAAGAGGAAGAAAAAGATTTTGGGTGGACACCCCAAAACTCTGACAAGGGATAATCTTCAGGTCTTCACTA
>JAOXYA010035123.1:0-12817 GCA_028565675.1 Sorex palustris
GACCCCCTTTAGATGAAGCGCTGCCATGTCACGGGGGGGGCCCTTGTGGAGACGTGTGGCTTGGCTGGGGCAGAAGGTCCTGGGGAGCGTGGGCTGGCGGGGTCGACTCAGGGGCTCACGTGCAGCACCACTGACCCGGCCCTTTAACTAGCCCCCGCCCAGCACTCACCTCCTCCCCCCACCCATCAGCACAAGGAAGTAGCGCACTCAGCGGGGCAAGGAGCGCCCCTGGACCGAGGAGAGGAGAGGTGCGGGTGACGGGGAATTCCAAGTGACCCACAGACAGTGGGAGGGCAGAGGGGCGGGGGGGGGGGGGCAGAGGGACGGACGGGAAAAAGCCCCAGGACCGGGGGACGGAGCCTCAGCTCTGGGCCCCGGCAGCTGGGACGCAGGCTCTCTCTGCCCTGCTCGGTGCTGCCCTGAGCCCTCTCCCCTTGGGCAGCCGAACAGAGAGAATGGGCAGGGAGCCAGCGGGGCGGGGAGGGCAGCTACCGACCCCCTCCTGCCGTCCAGGTACAAGACGAGGGGGTCCTGGGGGACAGGGCTCCCAGAGGCAGTTGGGGAGGGGCAGGTCCAGGGGCTGCAGGCGAGACCCCACGTGCCTGGGCGGCATCGTAGCAGGTCAAGGTTTCAAGGTCAAGGTCAAGGAGGTCATGTGGCAGGAAGTGAGCGTGGACATACCCATACCTGGTGACCCCTGAGTGTGGGGCTGTCCCTACCTCCCTGGGTCTCAGGTGTGGGTCCTCCAGTTTCAGGCGGCTGTGGGGAGTCACAGAAGGTCTCGGGGCTGGAGGGGGCTCCCTGCTGGCCTGATCCCTGTGTCCCCCCCAGGCACGAGAGTGGAACCCTCCTCGCAAGCTGCACTAGGCCTGTCCCTGCAGCCGGCGAGAGCAGGCCGAGCAACCCTGGGCTCCAGAGGTGGGTGCCGGCCCCAGGTGCCGCATGGGGGCCGTGGGTCGAGGCCAAGCACACCTGCTGTTGGCTGTGTCGGTGCAAATTAGCAGTGAGCAGGGCCTGGTGTGGGGCCATGCGTTCAAGGCATGCGTCCTTCTGTTCTTGGCTGGGGACCCGCAGGCTGGGTGGGGACCCCGCCTCGCAGATAGCCTCGCCATGGCCTCATGCCTGGGGACCTCACCGCCCCCCCCCCCGAGCTTGCCAGCTTCCCCGACAGGCTGGGCGCCAGCCCGACACGCCACGAACTGCTCGGGCGTCTCCATCCCTGTGTGGGCGCAGAGGGAGCAGACCCCAGACTCGGGGACTGGTTATCTAGGTGGGGTCGCCCTGCGGCGGGCGTAGGCAGGGCCTGGGCTCCCCATGAACCACTCAAGGCAGCCTCCCCTAGTGGGCACGTTTTTTTAAAAATTGTTGGGGGCATTGCTCGGGCTTCCAATTCGTTCTACCTGGGGGACACTGCTGGCGGACTTGGGGGACCGCTGGGGCTGCTGGAGATCGAACCCGAGTAGGCCGCCCGTAGGCCAGCACTCTCCGCGCTGCCCTCCCACGCTGGCCCGTCAGTGGGCATCTTCTGACCTCTGTGCTCACCCCGGGCCCCGTGGGGGCGGGCTGTGGACTCCCTCCCCCCAACTCATCCGCAATGCCCGGGGATCGCCATCTGGCAGGGCTCCTCAGATCCGAGGGGGACACGGCCACCCATGCCCCTGGCCATACCCTCATGGGGTGTGCCAAAGGCCGGCAGCAATGTGGAGGGTCCAGGCAAGCGGCCTGGCAGGCGTCGGCGAGCTGAGAAGCTCGACTCCGAGGGGTGGTCTGCTCGTGCAGTGAGGAGCGGGGCCAGCGCCCACCCAGCACAACACTGTCCCCGGCACCGCTAGGACTGACCCCTCCCCCAGCCCAGCCACAAAAAAGGAGCAGCCCTGAGCGCTGCCGGAACCTGGCCCCCAAAACCAAAATAAGCAAAAGGAAGTTCATAAGCCTGGCTGGAGGAGGCGGTTTTGGGGTCGGCGTTGCTCCCTCTGGGACACAGACAAGGGTGCCGCCCTCGGGGGGCAGGACTGTCCTGTCTGGGGAGGGTCCGGGCCGGTCGTCTCAACCTCCCACGGCTCTGCACACCCGCTGCCCTCCCCCCAAGTCTTTTAGGTTGGTACCCAGGCCACGGATGGGCCCCCGACCAGGAAAACTACTTATAGCGAATAATGGGACAGAGTGGTTAATAGCTTTGAATGTCCCATAACAGCAAGTAAAAGATGGCACTCTGCCCCAAACACGGGGCACGTTAAACTAAGAGGCGAGTCTGCGGCCCTTCCACCCAGCCTCACTCAGACACCTCCCCAGGCCGAGGTGCAGAGTCACTGAGCCCCTAGCCTTGCCAGCCTTGCACCCCTCTGGGTGCCAGGACTCTGGGGAGGCCGTCTGTAGGTCCAGGGCACGGGTGGAGACAGGAGGGGCCTCGCCAAGGCCAAGGCCGATTTCCTGCTGACTGACTTACCTACCTGCCCCTTCAGGGCGTAGGGCTACGCCTGGTGGCGCTCGGGGCTCCTCGGGGCTCCTTGCTCAGGGCACTGCACGCAGTCCTGGGATCGAATCTGGGTCGACCTGTGCAAGGCAAATACCTTTACCCTGTGTCATCTGTAACTTTTATGCTCTGTGGCACACGCGCACACACACACACTCACACATATGTGCACACTTACACAGATGCACACACATGCACACTTGTACACACTCACACACATGTGCACACATGAGCATGCCTGCACACACGCATGCATACACACTCACATCTGTGCAGACTCACACATGTGCATGCACATACACATACACGTGCATCCAGCACTCACACATACACACAATCACACACACGCACACACACACACACACACACACACACACCCCTCCCGTTTTCTGCGGGCACCTTTTTTCCCAGCCCCCGCGCTGTCTCCACAGTGTGGGTTCTGGGCAGTCCCCAGGTGGACCCTCCCCACAGTGCTCAGCCCTGCAGGCATCTGGGGGTTCCTGGCCCAGCCTTCAGATCCTGATCCTGGAAAGGTGCGTCTGGCCCGGGTCAAAGGCCAGGCCCAGGTAGTGCTGGGCTTCACGGAGGCCGCCCCGCTCCCTGGGCCAGAACCTGCCCGGGCCGGGCTGGGTCGGGGCTCCTGGGATCCCGCCTTGGGCCGGGCGCAGAGGCGGTGCGTTCCCGCGCGCGGAGCCTCCCGCCACTTGGCTTGGCTCCGGTAATTAAAAGCATGAGGCGCTTTCAGCATTCCAGGCCACGCGGGCTTGAATCAAACTCGCTGCTTTGCTGCGTTGTTTTGCTCATTAATTCGATCCAGACGTGGGGATTTTGAGGAATTCTAATGTCCTCGGTGCTCCGAGAGGGGCCACGGGGGCTGGGAGGTGGTATCTGAGAGGGAGCGAGGAGAGCGACAGGGACCCCCGCGCACCCCCCGCAGCTCCACGTGCACACAGGGTCACGAAGGGCTCCCCAGACTGTCCTGCGGGGCGTCGGGACTAGCCCTGCGGGAGGTGACTGTAGATACCTCTGGGAGAAGTGACCAAAAGCAATTGCTGATCAGTCACAATCGGGTTAAATCAGTTTGTGATGGGTGGGGATGGCGGGTGGGAGCCCCTGGCACAGTGCCAGCCAGACCCCCCCCAAGAAGGGCTTCAGGTCAGGGCCTCGCCCCCGGCCGGGGGTCAGCTCCTCTCAGCCTCATGCCCTGTGACTCGGACCTCCAGGACCACTCCAGGCCCAGGACTGTGGGACCCCCACAGCTCCCACCCTCAAGGGGATAGATAGCGGGGCAGGCGGGGGGCCACCAGCACTTCCCTCCACACAGCGACCGGAAGCCAAGGCAAGGCCAAACACACCGGCCGTGCTCAGGGCTCACTCCTGGCAGGACTCAGGGGTCACATGGGGTGCCGGGGATCGGACCTGAGTTGACAGCACACATGGCAAAGCCCTTCTCTGCTGCACAATTTCTCTGCCCCAAAGCCACGCACTTTGTGTTTGTTTGAGACACTGCTGGGGTGATGCCCTGCTCAGTGCTCAGGGTAGGGCAGACTCCTGCATGCAAAGCCTGTGCTCCCACCCTTTGAGCTAGCTCTGCAGCCCAAGTCACAAGATGGTGACAAGATGGTGGCTTCTAAATCCTCTCGACATTCTGTTGCCGTCCATTGGCCTGTTGAGAGCTTCAAAAGCTGTGGGAGCAGGGGCAGCAGCCAGGCACACGGCAGGTGATGGAGTTGCCACGGCGCCACGGCCATTCAGATAGCAAGAGGAGCCACCACAGGGGCAAGGGACAGAGCTCGCACTGTCACCGCTGAAGGTCCAGTGGGAGAAAGGAGAGATGAGGGCTTAGCTGCAGGCCACAAGCCCTCACTAGAAAGAAGGGGTCTCACCCCAAGTCCTAGCAATGTTATATCCAGTCGCCATACGTGAACCCTGCCCCGAGCCCAGCATCAGGTGACAGGTAGAAAACAAGGGTCCATGCACCCTTTGGAATACTATGCTGCAATGAAAAAGGTGGAAGGGCCCCCTCGGGATGCATGTGAGGGGTACTGAGGAGGGACCCAAGTGCAATAGGTCAGGACAGGAGAGAGTTTGTAGATGCCTCCGCTCCTCTGTGGTTTGGACTGAGTCAACTAATGAGGTTAAGCAGTCAAACTCTCAGACTCAGCAGGGGCTCTGGTGGGGACTGGAGGAGCAGGGGAAGGCTGAGCAGAAGGTCTCGGGCGGGGCATCCAGGAGTGGCGACAAAGGCAGTCCAGCTCCCTGGGTGAAGTGGAGAAGGAGGAGGAGGAAGGGGAAGGGAATAAGGAGGAGGAGGGAAAGGAGGAGAAGGAGAAGGGAGGGGAAGAGGAGAGGAGGAGGAGGGAGAGGATAGGGGAAGGGGGAGGAGGAGGAGGGAGATGAGGAGGAGGAAGGCAGGAGGAAGAGAGCTGAGGGTGAGCCTGGCAGAGGCCCAGGCCCAGCCCTGCCCAGTCCAGTCCACCCCTGCAGCCCAGTACGTTTTCTGGCCCAGGCATGGGGCAGGCTGCGGGTTGAACCAGCCCACACGTCCCAGCAGCTGAGGTCAGGCCGGGGCTGAGTCACGGCCCCCTTGGCCGCCTTCCCTCGGGCCCAGCACCTGGACAAGCCCTTCGGCACTTTGTTCCCAGGTCACAAATGGGCTCTGGGGCAAAGGCATGTGCCTACGGGCAGGCCCCTGAGAACGGCCGGGAATGAGCCCTCAGCGTGGCCGGGCGTGGGGGGGGGGGGTGGACACACCGAGAGGGGCCGGCACTGGGTCGGGAAAAGCGCTCGAGCTCCACCCCAGCCCCTGCGACAGGCCCGGGGACTCCCCAGCTGCAGGACCCTCAGACGGCGGGACGGCCCTCTCCTGCTCTGCCTGGCCCGCGGGACCCGCCTCTCTGGCAGGCCCCAGGAGAGGAAGGCGTGCAGGGGCCCGGGCTGCAGAGCAGGAGGCAAACCCAGCCACGCTGGACTCCCGCGGCCTCGGGAGGGAACCCCTCAACGGGGAGGAATCAATGCGAACTAACAGGAATACTTCCTCGCCCGGCTCTGGCTCCACACGCTCCGAGGCCACTGGGTCCGGGGAGCGGGCACTTCCTGGGCGCCTGGGAAGCTGGGGCTTGGCTCAGCCCCCCGAGAGTGGCCGGAGTCCACTTAACCATGGTCACCCCTCTTGGTGACCACCCAGGTAGGACCGCCTTCGGGCAGGGGGTCCCTTGAGCCTGGGCCCCCCGCCCTTTCTCTGCGGCCCTGGAGCCCCAGCCCCCACACTATTCTGCTGCAGGGTCGGAGGCAGAAGTTTCTAGAACATAAGGGAATTTCCAGAGACCTAGGCCTTGCCGGCCCTGAGCTCCCCAGGCTTTGGGAGTCGGGGGGGGGAACTGGGGGGGCAGCTGCCAGGGTAGGAGCACGGGGCTGAGCCCAGCTCCCGTCCTGGGGGCTGCTTCTGACTCTCCCACCTGGGTTCCTCTCCCAGCCCTCCCCAGGACCAGTCCTCGTTCCCTTGGACCTTAATGGCTGCACCAGCCCCTGGTGGCCCCCAGTCACTTCACCTCTCAAGTGCTCTGGCAGGAGTGCAGGGCAAGGAGAAGTCCCCGGTGGAACATTCCAGAAGCATCCCTGACCTGTGCAGAATGCAGGGTCGTGCCCTGGCCCCCTTGCCAGCTGTGCTGGGCCTCAGTTTCCCAGGCTGCCCGTGCTGTCCTGGGTGGGTCGGTGGGTGGTCTTCACATTCTTGGCCCCCATTCCTGCTCAAGCATCACCTGAATGTGCCCGTTCCTCAGAGCCTGGAGGGAAATAGGATCTGGTGAGCCCCTGGCCTGGGAAAGCAACAGACGCCAAACGAGACCAGACCAAATCCCCAGCTCACTCCGTCACGCAGGAGCGGAGGCAGGCAGGAAGGACGTGACCGAGGGTGGCAGGAGAGAGGGAAGAGCTGACGCCACCATCGTCACCATGGGCCCAAAAGTGGGCAAGGGCTTCCGCCCATGGCAGGTGCAAAGGCCCTGGGGAAGGGGGGTTCTAGTGGCAGGTAAGGAGAAGCGACGTTTGTGAAGACAGATCACACCATTTCTCCCACCAGTGTCCCTGTGTGGCTGTGGCCAGTGTTCTGTTTCATCTTCTCTTTGGGGTCAGGCCACGCCCGGTGGTGCTCAGGGCTGACTCCTGGCTCAGGGGTCACTCCTGGTGGGACTCAGGGACCACATGTGTTGCGGGGATCTAAGTCGGGCGTGTGCAAATCCTTAACCTGTCCTGTCTCTCCAGCCCTAAGGCCCGTGGGTGGGGGCGGTCCCAGCGAGGGCCAGCCGAGACCCACCTCTGACGTCTTTGCGGGTCCTTTCTGCGGGTCCCCTGCCTGGCTGCTCTGTGGGCTCAGGACGACCTCCCGGCACCCCACGGATTCTCCACCCGGAGGAAGGCACAGGACTGCAGAGGGGCAGCCCGCCCACCCGCCATTTGGGTTTGCAAAAAAAAAAAAATTCTTTATTTAAGTTTTGTTTGGGGGCCACACCGGGCGATGCCTGGCTCAGGGCGCACTCCTCGTGGGGCTCAGGAGACTGTTGCGGGCCGGCCACAGGCAAGGCGAGTGCCCCTCTGGCCCCCCTTGACCGCCTCCTTGACCCCCGAGGCCCTTCAGGTGTAAGTCGCAGCTGAGGGCATCTGTCCTGCGGGTGCCAGTGCCCACCCCACCCGCGGAGACGCTGGACTACACCCCCCAAGGCCCCAAGCCCCTACGGACCCGGCGGCCCCGGGGCCTGGGAGCAGGGTGCTGGGAGGAGCAGCCCATAATCAGGACAAGCTGCCCGGCGGGCTGCTGCATGCCAGCCAGGACGAAGGGGCAGCCTTCCCACTCGGTCGCCCATAAATCCAAAACAGCTTTAATGAAGGAGAAACAGCTTGAAAGCCTTCGATGAATATAAATGTCGTCCCAGAAAATATGTGCCGAGAAGGGGGGAGGGGTCCCGCGCGCCGCCAAGCGGGAAGAACGTCGCCTCCCATTAGGCGCCGTGACCCGTCGTCGGCAGCTGAGGCTAATGAGAAAAGTTACCACGTTGTACTTGGGCGTTTGTAGCTCTTTAAAAGCGGGTCTTTATTTTATGTCTGCATTTATGTCTGCCAATTACGCAGCCGCCGAATGCGGCTGTGGCTGTTTCCACAGAAGCGAAGCCCCGGAGCACAGTGGAGCTCAGCGACTCCTCTTGCGTGGCGGCCGGGCCCACGTGGGCAGGCAGCCCCGAGATGGCGCCCAGGAGGTGACTCCCTGCACCGACACCCCCACCGCAGCGCAGCGCAGCGCGACGGCCTTCTGGAACCTTCCCCCACTGCGTGTGGATGGATGGGACACCTGCGGGAGAGGGGAGGATCCGATGGGGAGGCAGGCGCGGGGGAGGGGCCCACAGCACCCTGGGGACCTCCTGGGGTAGCTCCGTAAAGGCACCCGACACCCTGGTTTGCCCCGACCTGCAGGTTGGGGGGATGCGGAAGTGTCTGTGGTGGGGCCAGGCGGCTCACGCACGTTCCCCCCCCCCAACCCTGGGACACTCGGGGCTGGCGGTCAGGGGTTAAGGCAGAGCGACTGTGTCGAGCCATGCCTTGATGACTCACCGCACTTGGTGCATGACCCAGACAGGAGGGGGTGCACAGCCCCGTCGCCCCCAAGGGCCTCCGACACGCAGCTGTTCCCAGGATGCCCAGCAGGGCCTCTGTCCTGCTCCAGGGCGAGCCCAAGTCCACCTTGACCGCCTCCTCTCCACAAGCAGCTGTGCTTGTGGGAGAGGATCACCGAGCTGGGGCTGTTTGTCAAGGAAACGCCCACAGCCGTCCAGGGTGGAGGGCGCCATGATCCCAGGCCCCGGGGCCTCTTTCCAGAAGGAAACTCGCAGACACGCAGATCCACGGCATGGAGGAGGCTTCTCCAACCTTCTGACGCCTTCTCCAGTCTTCCGGTTCTTTCCCTGTTCCCCACAGCAGGGCACTCGTCCACCGATGGGAAGGGGGTTCTGGGGCTCCAAGCCCACTTGTTTTCCTACGTGTGGGGAACAGACGCCTCCTGACACAGCGAGAGACTTGTCTGACGGCTGAACTGGGGTTCTTGCTGACGTCAGGCGCCGTTACAGCAGAGTCTTCTGGAAGCTTCTAGAATGTTGGCCTTGTCGCCGGCCGGGCCCCCTCTGGCTATGGAAGATGCCAGCCAGTGTCCAGGAGAGGGTCCAGCCTGAGGACAGTCAGGTTTCGGGGCTGCCCCTCATCCTGCTTCTCTTGGGAGTGAGCTGCCTCCCGGGCGTCCCTGTCTCTGTCTGGAGCAGCACCAACCCCAGTCACCCACAACAGTCCGCAGTCTCCCTGAACCAGGGCCCACCAGGCGCATGTCTGTTGGGATGAGGAAGTTGGGGCAACAGGAAGTGGGGTGACAGAAAGTGGGGTAACAGGAAATGGAGCAGCAGGAAGTGGGGTGGCAGCAGCCCCCAGCCCCCGCCCTCTGCTGGCCCTGGGTCCCAGGCACACCCACGGCTCCTCCATCTCTCCTGGGACTTCTCTGCTCGCAGCATGGGGTGGGGGCTCCAGCCCCAGGCAGACAGCGAGTTCTGGTGTCCTCACGACCCACAGAGGGTGGAGTACACCCAGACATTCTCTCCCCGGGGACAATTCAGGGGCATTCTGGACACTCTCAGAAGCTTGGCAGGCCCTGGGCCCGTTTCCCCTCCTCCCAGGAGCATGCATGAGCATGGGGTGGGCCTGGAGCAACCCGAGCCCCGCACCTGCCACGGACTCGCCGTCCAGTGGGCCGCCCAGCCACCCCCAGTGTTCCCCGCATCACCCCAACTGCCCGCAGCGCCCACAGCCACACCAGCAAGGGGCGCCGGGGGTCTTAGCGCTGCCTGCTGCATGCAGGCATGTCAGGCAACGCAAGGCCAGGACTCTGGGCCAGGGTCCGAGGCCAGGATTCAGGCAGGGCCGTGCGTCAGCTGTGACTCCCGGGGAGCACTGGTCCAGGCCTGCTCTGGAGCGCCCCCTGCCGTCTCCCCTCCGTCGTCTCCAGACAATAGGCCAGCAGGGTGAGCTGAGCATCCCAGAGTGGGCCGAGTCCTCGACGGGCCCCTGTGAATGCGGCACCGAGTCTGCCTCTGCTTCTTCTCAACCTGGGCGTGGCACCCATGGCCGGCCATCTGGGGACCTGGCACCCACAACTGACCACTGGCCCCACCCGGACCCAGGAGAGGCCGTGGTGTAAAATTGCCTCGCACAAGCCACCCCTGAGACCTGGGGACAGACCCCAGAGGTCCCGGCAAGGCTGTTGCAGTGGATGGGTGGGCGGAGGGGAGTACACGGCTGGGGGAGGGAGAATCCTGAGGAACACTGGGCGGGAAGGGCCTACGGCTCCCCCTTTCCTGTGGCCGCCACAGACCCTCGGAGCTGGGTGGGACCCGCAGCCCTCGGCCCGGCAGAAAGGAGGAAAAGAACACAAAGGCGTTTCCAAGGATGTCAGGAACTCATGCTCAGATCATGCTCTTCTGACCGCTGGCTTTGAGGATGCCCCTGGCGGTGCCCGGCGGCTACACCCAGAGCCCCTCCGTGAGGTGGTGGAGAGCTGGCAGGGTCCCTCACTTCCTGAGGACCAAGATGCCAACTCCAACCTCTCCAGCCAGGCTGGCAGCAACTAAGCCCAGGGAGCGGGGGCCAGTGACCCCACACCGTCCCCTCATCCTCCAGACCTGCAGCCACTGCCCGCTGCCCTGCTCTGTCCCTGTCCCTCAGCCCAGGTGCCTGGCCGGTGCTTCCCAGCACAAGTCAGCTCCTGGCCACAGGCTTTGTTGAAAAGTCGCCTGGATGTCAGGGAGGAGGAGACCCTCCGCACTCAGAGCTGTTTCTACCCCCGACACTGGTTCCGTATCAAGGCTCCGTGCCTCAATTTCCTCTCTGTAACCTCGGGGACAACATAAAGCCCCCGCCCAGCTGCTGTGAGCAGGAAACCAGCATCCTGGGAAGGAAGGAAGGCTCGCCCCTGCAGGCTGGCACTGCCCTCCGGTCCCCAGCCAGTTCATCCCCAGGACGGGCAAGAGGAGATGATGCATCTTCGGAGCCGTGGGCCGGACGGAAGCCGGAACCCGCAGAAGGCCTGTCCACAGCGCCCCGGGCTGCTGGGCTCTCCAACCACCCGGCCCCGGGCCCATGGCGATGCCCAGCTCTGCCGGGCAAGCATCCTTCTGAACACTCCCGACACTTTATCTTAATTTAGCATAAAAACGAGGAAATACCAGGCCAAGCGTTCCTGGGCTGCAGGGGCAGGAGAAACAAACGCTCCCATCTACCTTCTTGGCTGGGGCTCTGCGGGGCGAACCGTTCCAAATGTCTGGCCCGCCGCATGCCTGCCTGTGCTCAGGGGCACCACTCAAGATAAGCAGGGAGGACCAGGCCTCGGCCAATCAGGGGAGGCCGCCCAGACCCCGGGTGACCCGCTGGTGGGGGCGCCCAACACCTGGACGCCTGCCCGCGATTCCGGCTGCCTTCCCTGTCAGATGCGCTTGGCAGCTCCACTGGGGGTGGGGGCTGGCAGGAGCGTGGGGAGGGTGGGGGCTGGTTACAAATATTGACATTCACCCCAGAGATAGTTCAGCGGGCCGGCCCTTGTCTTGCACTTGGCTGGCCAAGGTTCAATCCCTGCCACTACAGAAAAACAAGGAAATTCTTAAAAGCGTACAAATTCATTCTTACAAATTTGTGGAAATTCACAAAAAGAGGAAATTGTGCAGGGTTTTTCTATGTTTTATCCCCTGAGCCTGCCAGCAGTGATCCCTGAGCACAGAGCCCGGAGCCAGCCCTGAGCACTGACCAGTGTGGCCTGAAAACCAAAAGTTATACACATTGAAATCCACCCTGGTTTCCTCCCAGCCTGGAGAGCTGGCTGTCCTGAGGCTTCCCGGGTCAGAGGAGCCAGGGCGAGAGCGTAGCCTGTGCCTGGCCCCTGGGGTCCCTGCCCTGTGCCTCAGGGCACTGACCCTCCTGGCTTTGGGTCCGGAGGGCGAATGACCCTCCTGGTGCGGAAGTCAAGCCTGTGTCCTGCACCCCTGGTGGTGGAGAGAACTGCTCCCGGAGGGACTGGCAAGAGGGTGCCCAGGTGGACAGTGGGCACTGGCAGGCCAGGCACGCCCCTGCACCTGAGGGCCACAGTCTTGATGGGGACTTGGGGTCTCTCTGTGGGGGCCCTCCGGCAGGCACCTCGGGAGCAGCGTCTGCAGGCGGGAAAGAGGCGTCTGAGGAAGTGGGTGCTTTCCACCCAATGTGTCCCGAGTGGTCACCCCCGCTTCCCCCGTGGCCTTGGCCTGAATGTGTCTTGCCCGTGGGTTTCCACCTGCCCTTCCTCTGTCTGTGCTGGACCCGGCGGCACTGGCCTCAGCGCCTCCTCGTGGGGTGTCAGGACAGCGTGGGACCTGGCGGGAAGGACAGAGGCTGACGGGTGAGGAAAGAGGGTCCAGACCATTGGCGAAGGCCCCCATACTCCCCGCTGCCAGACAGGTGAGGCTGGAAAGGTTTGCTGCAGGGGTGCCCTGAGGGCCTGTGCCTGGCTTCCCTGACCATGGCGGGACCACAGGAACAGGCCTGGATGTCCCTCCCGAGGCCTGTCACTGCAGGGGGTCCCAGCATGGGTGGGGGGCGCTCCCCCAGGTGGCCGCTGCAGAGGACTAATCGGCTGTCAGACCCGTGTCCCTGGCCTCAGGCTCAGGAGAGAGCTGCCCTGGGGAATAGGTGTGGGCACCTCCTCTCCGCAGGGTCTCCACGGGCAGCAGGACACAGCAGGGGAGGAGAGCTGGTGTGTGTCCAGGTGTGACAGACAGACAGTGAAGCGGTGATTGGACCATCGGAAGCAGCTCAAACACGAAGATGATGGTGAGCTCCAAGAAAAGGAGAGTTTGGCAGGGCAGGAAGTGGAATTAAAGTCAGAACTTCAGCTGGAGAGTGACACCATGTGACCGTGTGACGGCAGAGAACGGGGTGAGCCCCAGAGTAACTGCTGCCGAGAACGGAGGCATTGGAGACCGCGAGTCCTTGGAAATGCGTCCGTCTTGTTGAACGCAGAAGAACCACGGAGGGGGCAGGGAGCTCGCACAGAGTCAAGGCCTTGCCTTGCGTGCTGCTCACCCCAGCACCCCTGGTTCAAGCCCCCGCCCGTGGGAAGGGCTGGGAGCACCACCAGGGCTGATCCCTGAGGACAGAGGCATCAACCTGAGCACCCCTGCCGAGCACGGCCCCCAAATCTCAACCCACCCATCAAAAAAGGAAGGAAGGAAGGAAGGAAGGAAGGAAGGAAGGAAGGAAGGAAGGAAGGAAGGAAGGAAGGAAGGAAGG
>JAOXYA010035137.1:0-12817 GCA_028565675.1 Sorex palustris
GGTAGCTTGCCAGGCTCTCCAAGAGGGGCAGAGGAATCGAACTCAGGTCGGCCATGTTGGCTGCATGCAAGGCAAACTCCCTACCCATTGTGCTATCGCTCCAGCCCAGTGAAAGGGTAGGGTAGTCATAATTGTTTCTGATTTAAATAACTGAACTGCCAGCCCAGGGAAATGCTCAGAGGGCATAAAGCACATGCCTTACATGTGGGAGCCTTGAGTATGTGCCCTGGTATTGCATGACCCCTGAGAAAGAGTACCACTGTTGGGAGCAAACTCCCAAGTGCTTCACTAGGAGAGACCCCTAAGCACCACCGGGTGCAGCCCCAGAGCCAACATCATAATGATGATAGTTGCAGGGTTGGAGTGCTAGTACAGGAGGTGGGACACTTGCCTTGCACACGGCTGACCCAGGTTCGATCCCCAGCACCTGGTATGGTTCCTTGAGCACCATCAGGAATTTTTCCTGAGTGTAGAGTCAGGAGTACCGCCAGGTGTGACCCCAAAACCCAATTACAAAATTTTTTTAAATTACAGTTTCTATTTGGAGGTTTTGAAGGGAAGGAGGGAGAGAAAATGTGTGTGTGTGTGTGTGTGTGAGAGAGAGAGAGAGAGAGAGAGAGAGAGAGAGAGAGAGAGAAAAGAGAGTGAAGAGCTATGTGCTCCAAAGCAAACCCAGGCTTCTCTGAGGGCAGAGAGAGCCCCTCCACATATCCTAGCATTAGACATGAAAGCATGAAAGTACGCATCTCAAGAGGGTCGATGAGGGCGACCACAGGAGCTTGGCCACGTGGGCACAAGCAGCACATGGGCTCGGGGAAGCACATGCGCCAAATTAAAAAAATTTTTAAATGATAATTGCACTGCCAGACCACTGCAAATTTTGTAGATTTTTATTTTTTACTGTAAAAACTTTTTTTAGATTTCAAAATTGGTTAGGTTATAATTGTCAAGTAAAAACTAACCCTGTATTTGGTTATTTACACATTATATACACTTTGAGAAATAAATAGTGTCCTACATGTTTGTTTAAAAAAAAAAGAAAAAAGACTTCACCATATACAAATAAGACTTCCAAGCCAAATGGATAAATACAGGACCCAATGTGGACTGGACCGTCCCCACTTGCATCACTGAAAACAGAAGTCTCAGTTAGGACAGACAGCACAAGTGCTTTCTGACTGGGAACAGCCCCTGAAGCCTTAGGGGAAACACACCATCAGAGCCTGAGGGTTCCCAGAGGTTAAGACTCAACTGGTTCTGTCTGCAGAAGTTTGGCTTTGAATAATGATACAGCTTTGGCACTATACAGATCAATGTGACATCCTTTACCAGCATAAGAACAAAGAAAATTGTCTCCCGCCACCCCACCCCACCCCTGTGGGCACGCACACACACACACACACACACACACACACACACACACAAAATGATATCACCTTTCCTCCAAATAATCTCATCCATAAAAAGCCCATCCCTTGGTTCGGCTAGTGCCCTGGTTATATATTAATAAAAGGGGTTGGGGTTTTATTGGGGAGCTCTGGGGAAATTGCTTGTTTGCCCTAGAAGGGGCAGAGTAATGGAAAGGGCTGAAAAGTCTACGGGAAGGAGCAAGGGGAGCTGTCGGTGGACTTTGCCTGCAGGAAATGTGGGAGCGACCGCCACTAACCAGTCCCAGGAGCGTGGTCCAATCTCACTCACAGCTCGGATTTCTGCAACAGACACATAAAGTGGCCCTACCTGCCTCTTCTCAGGCCAATCAGCAGACGCTGCGTGTGCAAAATGCCCAGAAGTTATCAGAAGGGCTGCTCAAACGTCACACATATTCATTCCAATCAAAGCCAGAGATTGGGGGTGTTTCCCTGTTTTTGTTTTTTGGGGTTTTTTTGTTTGCTTGTTTGTTTTTTGCTTTTTGGGTCACACCCGGTGATATACAGGGGTTACTCCCGGCTCTGCACTCAGGAATTACTCCTGGCAGTGCTCAGGGGACCCTAGGGGATGCTGGGAATCAAACCTGGGTCAGCTGTGTGCAAGGCAAATGCCCTCCCTGCTGTACTATTGCTCCAACCCTGGGGGTGTTTCCATGAAGTTGAACCCAGAAAAGGCACCGGAGCAAGAAAGTCCAAGGAGGAGGAAAATGACAGTGTGAACTCTTAAGTCTCGGCTCTGCTGGGCAAGGGCGGTTGTGGATGGCCCAGAATGTGTGCCTAGGGGACACCGCTACACAGAAGAGACCCTGGTCAGCAGCCACCACTATCCTGGTCCCAAGGGGACCTGACGTGTTGCTGATGACTTGTGACTCTTTGGGGACCCTGCTCCCAGGCCCGGCTTGCCTTTCAACAAAAGTGCACTCACTGAGCACCGGAAGCTGGCAGGAGTGGAGAAACCTCAACCCCACTGACGTTCCAAACGAGGAAACAACCCCAGGGGCTTTAAAGATGCACCTCAGGTGAAGTGTGAAGTAATTTTTAAGTGTTTGACATGCCCAGTCCGGGAGTGAGTAATCAGCCAGTGTGTACTTTGGAGAGCAACTTGGTCTACAGGACAGAATGTCTTGAGAGGAACCAATAAGGGGCCGGAGAAACAGTACAATGGGTAGGAAGTGTGCCCTGCACGCAGCCAATCCAGGTTCAATCCCTGGCACCACATGTGGTCCCGTGGGCTGGTCAGGAGTGCTCCCTGAGCACTAAGCCCTAGGCACAAGCTGGGTGTGGTCCAAACACCTGATCAGTGCAGCCCATTGAGCCCCAACAGCAAAGGCCCCTGAAATCGTGGGGTCCCAGCCCCGCATAAGCCCTCGGCGCAGCTCAGGTGGCCCCACACCACACATAGGCTCATCCAGTCTCTGAGTGACCAGCAGGGGCAGGAGGGGCACTGAGGGACCGGGCCAGTGGCCAGCCACGCTCAGATCTGGAGACAAGCTATTCGAGAAGTGGAACTTTCAGCAGGACGGGTCCTCGCCAGCAGGTAGCTCGCTGCTCCAGCATCCGGCCGAGGGGCAACGGCTCTCCAGGGCTCCTGGGCAATAACTTTCCTCCACAGGCACGGAAGGTGGGAGCTCAGGGTAGGTCCAGGGGTGGGCTGGAAGGAAGGAGCACGGAAATGGTGTGTGGGTGCGTCTGCTTGGCAATCCCGCCAGCTTCCACCACGGGCGCTCTGCTCCCCTCCAGGGCAAGCCTCGTCCACTCTCGAGACCCCTCCTCACTACCCCTTCAGAAGAAATGGGGGGGCTGGAGTGATAGCACAGCTGGTAGGGCGTTTGCCTTGCATGCAGCCGACCCGGGTTTGATTCCCATGGTCCCCTGAGTACCGCCAGGAGTCATTCCTGAGTGCAGAGCCAGGTGAGAACCCCTGAGCATCGCCTGGTGTGACCCAAGAAGCAAAAAAAAAAAAAAAAAGAAGAAGAAGAAGAAATGGAAAATCGCCCAGGGCCTCCATGACACAACCCATGCCCAAGGCCATGCCACAGCTCGCTCACGGCTCTTGGGGTCTACACTGCAGGGCACCCCAGTTACGCTTTCAGCATGGCACTCCCTGTAGCACACACTTGCATACGTGTACATGTGTGTGCATATACACACATCAACACGTGCACATACACTAACACATGCACACACATGCTCACAAGGTAATGAGGGGAAGAAACCATTGTGGGTGCTCTCTACCTTGATCTAGAAATAATCAAGAGACTAGAGTGTGACCAGGAGGGGCCAGAGAGAGGCGCTGGATTCTCTCTGGACGCCAACTTGCCTGCACACTGCTCCCCTCTGGCGCCTCCTCCCCTCTTGCAGAGAGAACACACCGGGGTGATGCAGCCCGGGTCACCCGACCAGTGCTGCTCAGACTCGGACCCCCTCCGCTTCCCGCTCAGGCGGTGGGGGTGACTAGCATTCGCAACAGTTACAAAGTTCTGCTGGGAATGTAGAAGAAACGATCTTATAATAATAACAAGAATGAAAAGGAGCTGCAGAGATAGCACCCCAGGGTAGGGCGCTTGCCTCACACACAGCCAACCGGGGTTTGATCCCCAGCATCCCATATGGTTCCTCAAGCAGCTGCAGGAGTGATTCCCGCATGCTGACTGAGGAGTAAAGTGGGAGCATCTCTGGGTGTGCCCCCCACCCACCAAAACAATAAGTAAATAAATAACAAGAACGGGCTAGGGAATTAATACAGCAGGGAGGGGGTGCTTGCCTTGCAAAGGTTCCATTCCTGGTACCCCACAGTGATCCCTAAGCACTGCCAGGTGTGGGCCCAACAAAAAAACAAAAAAACAAACCAAGAGGGGCTGGAGCAATAGCACAGTGGGTTGGGCGTTTGCCTTGCACGCAGCCGACCCGGGTTCAATTCCCAGCATCCCATAGGGTCCCCTGAGCACCGCCAGGAGTGATTCCTGAGTGCAGAGGCAAGAGGAACCCCTGAGCGTCACCGGGTGGGACCCCAAAAGCAAAAAAGAAAAAGAAAATGAACGTGCGTGTTATCCAGGAAATGTGCCCCCCACGTGCCGTTTCTTGCCACAAACTGTCCCTGTCACTGTGACCCTTTAGGAGTCACGTGGTCCAGACTCAGGGCATTTCGAGACACCACCTAAGCATCCCGGAAATGCATTGCAGGGTCAGGCCCCAGGCAGGGCTTGTTGTCTGCTGTCACTCCCTCCCTCCCTCCTGCACCCTGCCCCCATGTGCCTCTTCTTCTGATGCCCAGATGCCTGCCCATCTCCTCCCCTTACACACACACACACACACACACACACACACACACACACACACACACACATCCCTCCAGCCTCAGCAGCTCCAGGATTTACATCCCTGCGCCACGCGTGTGTAATCCAATTTGTTCTCTTCTCCTGCTCATCCGTCTGATGCTAATTTGTTTGCTCGAGCAAAAAAACATTTAAAAAAATAATAAAGACCCAGAAGGGTGAGGATGCCCCCTGCACCCCCAGGGGTGCCCACGTGCCTCCTTCACTGGGACCCCTGGCAGCGTGGTGGGGGTGTCCAGAGTCTCGGGTGCTGGGGGTGCCCCGGCCACCCCCGGTCTTGCAGGGGTCCAGCACAGGGCCCAGTATTGATGTGCACCTGGGACTCTCCCTGGCCCCAGGAAGGTGACCCGAGGGTAGGCTCGCTAGCTAAGGATCCTCATGGGGAAGGGGGGTGAATTTCCAGGCTGGAAAACGGGGGTTTCCTGCAGGGACCAGCAGGTGAGGGGGCAAATGCATGCTCACGCTTGCAAGGGGGTCTGCGGGATTCTGCCCCCAAAGCCAGGGTTGACGGGCACCCTCCCTCCTGCTCAGAGACTGCAGACCCCCTCCCTGCGGAAGGGTGGGTGCTGGGACCTAGAAGGATCTGGAAGGATCTAGAAGGATCTGGAAGGATCTGGAAGGATCTAGAAGGATCTGGTACTGGTCGGGAAGGAGCCCAGCGCATGTGACCTCAAGAAATGTTCAGAGAGCGCAGGTCCTCATCCTTGCTCCTCATTGGCTGGAGCCCCCTCATTCTCTCTCTCCTCATTGGTCAGAGCTGCCCTATTCCCCTTCCCCTTATTGGTCGGATTACCCCCTCCTTTTCTCATTGGCTCGATCTCTCCCTCCTTCTCTTTTTATTGGCCAGAGCACCTCCCTTCCCTCTCCTCATTGGCCAGAGCCCCTCATTCCCTCTCTCATTGGTCGGATCACACCCCACCTCCTCTCATTAGCTAGATCTCCCCTTCCTCATTGGCCAAAGCACTTCCCTCCTCCCCACATTGGTCAGAGCCCCCCTTCCCTCTCTTCTCATTGGCCAGAGCCCAATGCCAACTGTTGATACAAGAACTGTTGATACAATTGTATCAAGTCACAGCTGTTGATACAATTCTAGACTTTAAATTGATTAGGCAAATAGAGCGTCAGTATTAAAATTGATAAGCATAAAAATCAGATTTTTTTAAAATGTGGAAAGTGTATCTCACCCTGGCGTTTTAAGCCCTTGTCTGTGAATTTACTAGGCTGTGTGTTGCTAGTTTAGCCTCACTGGTTTTGTGTTTTTGAGTTCAGTTGGCTTCCGTGTTACTTCCCCAGCTAATTTGGAAGGCAGCTACTGGAATTTCAGTCTTGGGGAATTAGGAGGAATTGGCTAGGGACTTCAGGATTGACGCTCTGGACTGATAAGCTGGCCTGGTGGTAACTGACCGAGAAGGCTGAGGCGGCTGCTGACCAGGGCATCTGGAAGTCCAGGGGTGGGGTGCCTGCCCCCAGTCCTAGAAGATCCCCGGGTTCTCAACCTGAGCACTGGGACTCCTGAAATAGTTTGGCAGTTCTGAGTTTCTGAGAGAATCTTAGCGAGGTGGCAGGGTTGTCGCTGTGGTCCCTGGCTGTCCCTGAGTATCAGCTGCTTGCCTTGCATCTCCACGGAGATTCAGACGTGATTCACTGGAGCATGACTCAGGGGGCACACCCAGGACAGCTCAGGACCAGAGGGCTTGTGGGACCACCTCCCTTTTCTGCCAAGGTCTCACCTACAGCGTCCTTGAGTCCCTGGACTGGCACCTCGAGGAACTTTTTTTTTCCTTAATTTATTTTTTTATTGATTCCCTGTGAGGTACAGTAACGAAACTTCCATGTTTGAGCTTCAATCATGCAGTCATCAAACATCCATCCCTTCACCAGTGCACGTTTTCCACCACCAAAATCCTCAGTATTCCCCCCCGACACACACACACATACACATTCCACACCTCCCCCTGCTGTGTGGCGGACAATTTGCACAATACTCTTTTTTGTTGTTGTTTTTGCTTTGGGGGCCACACCAGGCCGATGCTCAGGGGTTCCTCCTGGCTCTGCACTCAGGAATTACTCCTGGCGGTGCTCAGGGGATCCTATGGGATGCTGGGAATCAAACCGGGGTCAGCCGCATGCAAGGCAAATGCCAAGGCAAACGCCCTCCCCGCTGTGCTATTGCTCCAGTCCCTGCTCAATACTCTCTTTCTCTACTTTAGTTACCTTTGGTATTTTGAGACCAGTTTCACCACCACTCATACCTGCAGAAAAGGCAATGCTACACATTATGTTCTTTATTGCTTGTTATGGATGTAATATAATGCCCCACAGTCGCAAGAGTGGCCACGCACTCTAGGAATTCTAAAAATTTTAATAACTGGGCTCTGAAGTGATCACTGCCGCAAGTTGCCCGGGTCCGAGATTCATTTGTGTGTCTTTGGCTCATGGCCATGTGGGAGCTTAAGTAGCCAGTGCCCGGATATGATGTCATCTCAGAGTCCCATCGGGGCAGGGGGAGGAGAAGGGCTGACTCCTCCCTGGTCCTGTG
The DNA here is from genome assembly GCA_028565675.1 of Sorex palustris. NCBI lineage: Eukaryota > Metazoa > Chordata > Mammalia > Eulipotyphla > Soricidae > Sorex > Sorex palustris. The sequence goes on from JAOXYA010035137.1 coordinate 7,302, forward strand.
AGTCCTGGCATTTGCTGCCACCTCCCCTCGTACCCGGAGCTTGTCACTGACTTCTAGAAAATGGTGGCCCCCGGAGGATCTAGAGGGCAGGCGGAGGGACACCACTTACCCCCAACTAAACCGGCCAGGTGAAGATGGCCTATTGCAGAGTCCAGGACCATCTCTGCAGCAAGTAGCTCGGGTCCGAGATTCGTTTGTGTGTCTCTCAGGGGAAACTTTTGGAATGAAGATGAGTATCTGTTGCGGAGCACGCCATGGAAGGGCCCTCGTCGCGGCCCCCAGATCTTGGCCGATTCTCTGCCTGGCTGCTGGGAGCAGAGTTGAAGCCATCAGGAAGTGGCTGAGCCAGTGTCCCCAACCATCAGCCATGCCTCTCCCCTCTTTCCCTGGGGGGGGGACGTCAGTGCTGAGCACCAGAGCTGGGTTCTCTTAGCCACCACACCGGCCTCTGCCCCACCCCCCGTCACCTTTGAACGAGAGAAAACCAGTGGCCAGCAATGCAGAGCCAAGATTCTGCGGTGGTACCTCAGCTCCACCCCGCAAACAGCAGTGAATGGGCTTCCGGTACCGACTTCGCCCGGTGCAGCCTCTGAGTTGGTGGGAAATGACTCACGGATGTACATTGAGTTTTGCCCTTGGGGAACACCCCCGCTCCCCAGATCACCGCGAGGAGAGAGCTTTTCCTTCAGGGAAAAGCTCAACAACACCCCTTCCCTGCACTCTTCTGGTACAAGTGGCAATCGGTAAGATATTTTTATTTTCTGTTCACTGTATCACTGTCATCCATTGTTCATCGATGGACCCGAGCAGGCGCCAGGAGCATCTCCGTTCGTCCCAGCCCTGAGATTTATTTATTTATTTATTTATTTATTTATTTATTGCTTTTTGGGTCACTCCCCGCGATGCACAGGGGTTCCTCCTGGTTCTGCACTCCGGAATTACCCCTGGCAGTGCTCAGGGGACCCTATGGGATGCTGGGAATCGAACCCGGGTCGGCCGCGTGCAAGGCAAACGCCCTATCAGCTGTGCTCTCATTCCAGCCCTGAGATAGTGAAGATTTGGGGGGGTCAAATCCTGGTGCCCTCCACTAAAACTTCTTAAATGGGGCATTCAACAGGGGTTGCCTTTGGAAAGATGCAGAGCCAACTACCGTATTTTCTCAAAAGTGGCTCAGTACTATTCAACACTTGATTAAAAAAAATTTTTTTTTTTGGTGGTGGATAGTTTGGGGCCACACCCAGCGGGGCTCAGGGCTTCCTCCTAGTTTTGCACTCAGGGATCACTTCTGGCGGTGCTTGGGGGAACCTTTATGTGGGGTCAGGGATTGAACCCAGGTTTGCACTGTGCAAGGCAAGCACCCTCCCCGCTGTCCTGTTTTAGCTAAAAACTTTGGGAGTGGCCGTGCTATAGATGAAAAGCAAATTCCCTGGAAAAGCAGAGTTGGTGGTCGCGTCCTTGGTGTTCTGCCCCAGAATGTGTCGGGTTCAATGAGTTAAACTGGACCTGGGCTACAGGCGCCCACCTGGGCTGCAGGCGCCCACCTGGGCTGCAGGTGATGCACAGGGGGGTTACTCCTAGCTCTGCACTCAGGAGATGTGGGATGCTGGGAATCGAACCCGGGTTGGCCGGGTGGAAGGCAAGTGCCCTACCCGCTGTGCTATCTCTCCAGCCCCATCTCCCAGCCTTTCAGCGTGCCCAGAAGTCCCACAACCCACATCATATCCGGGCTCTGGAAACAGCGCCCCCTGGCGTCCAGCGCTGCAAGCACCGGCGGCCCCAGGAGGCTCTTTGGAGTTTAGATCTGGGTGGAAGGCGGGAGGGGCTGGCGATGTGCCTCAGCGGAAGAGCTCATGCCTTGCTACTTGAGGTCCTGGGTTCGATTTCCAGCACCCACCCACCCCCAAAAAGAAAAGCACCAAAAATCTAGGACAGACTTGCCTTGCACGCCGCACACCCGGATTCAATCCCCAGCATAGGGACCCCTTAGGGTTGTAGCACTGTCCTCCTGTTGTTCATCGATTTGCTCAAGCGGGCATCAGTAACGTCTCCATCGTGAGACTTCTTGTTACTGCTTTTTGGCATATCAAATACGTCACAGGGAGCTTGCCAGGCTTTCCTGTGTGGGCGGGATATTCTTCGTGGCTTGCCATGCTCTCAGAGAGGGACGGAGGAATCGAACCCGGGTCAGCTGCTGCAAGGCAAACACCCTACCCGCTGTGCTATCGCCCCAGCCCCTTAGAACCGCTGCAAAAGTGATTCCTGAGTGCAGCAGAGTCAGGAGTAACTCCTCAGCATCTTTGGGTGTGGGGGGAAAAAAAGACCAAAGAAGGGGAAACCCCCCAAAAAAAACAACAAGAAAACCCAAGTGTGGTGAAGAAAGGGGCACCATCTTGACCTCACCCGCCCACATCTGATCCCTGGAGGTACAAATTAGATAACTGAGGTAGGATCTTATCAAATATAGGGGTCCTCCAAGGGGCTGGGAGTTCTGCAGTTATTTGGGACCTCCCACCCCCCAATTAGTTGCCCCCCCAGTTTTGGGGGCCCTGACATTCCAATTAGTACAGGTGGGGTAGGGGGCGATGCCCCCGCTGACCTCCCTTCTCTCCAGCCTCATCCAAAGCGTCTCGGGTTGATGAGTTCTCGAGGGAGTCACCGTGAGCGCCCAGCCCCGCAGGCCCCGAGCTGGGGATTAAGCTGGACGGGGTCTATTAGCAGAAGAGATTTCTGGCCGTGCTGGCATCCGTCTTCTGCCCTGATCCAGAGTCTGAGCAACGCTCTTGGCTCTGAGTTTATTTTGACATCAAAGCTATTTGCTGCCTCTGTGGAGCCGGAGGAGGGAGTGGGGCGTGTGTGTGTGTGTGTGTGTGTGTGTGTGTGTGTGTTTATGTGTGTGTGGACGATTAGTCACAGGTCTGCACCCCAGAAGCAAAGGAGCTTGGCAGAAGCCGAAGTGGGCACTGCAGAATTCCCAGGACAGGACAGAAGGGGTGGCCGCCAGGGACAGGGACCAACCAGGGACGTTGGGGAGGAGGGGGCCCGGCTGGAGGCTAAAAGTTCCTGGTTTGAACTTCGTCCCCCGCCAAGTCTGTGCTTTCTCCAGAGAACGTGTCCCTCTGCTTTTTCTTTTTCCAGAGACCATCTGTTTGTAGAGACAGGATTGCATCTTTCTGGGGGTTTCTCTTTTTGGACACATCCAACAGTGCTCGGGACTTACTCCTGGCTCGGTGCTCAGGGATCACTTCCGGTGGGAGACCCTATCAGGTGCTGGGGCTTGAATTCAGGCCAGCGCCCCCCTCCCTCCCATGCAAGGCAAGTGCCTTCCTGGCTCTACTGTGTCTCTAGCCTCGAGGGATTGAATTTCACTGGGCTCCAGATAGAAGATCCCCCCCCATCCTCCCTATGACCCCCAAATCACATCTGTTTAAATTAGGGGCGAGTCTTGCTGCTACCCCAGTGCCTTGTCTCGTCTCTGGCTAGGACCCCATCCTCCTTCTCACTAACACCCTCTCCTGTTTTTGGCTTTTATTTTAATTCCAAAATATATATTAAAAAAAACATAATGAAATATGAACAAAAAAGCAACAGAATCAAAGCCAGTTAATGTTTTTATGATAGTATACCCTTCACAGAGTAATAGCATGTGAGCTCCTATGTAATTGGACCCTCTGAAAACGCATTAGGACATCGAAAAGAGGGGGAATAAATCTGTCAGGGGCCAGAGAGTTATCCCAGTGATTAGCGTCCTTGTCTTACATGTGGGAAACCTTGGGTTCTGTCCCTAGCACAATAGGAAGGAAGGGAGGAAGGATGGATGAATGGATGGATGGATGGATGGATGGATGGAATGAAGGAAGGAAGAAAAGAAGGATGGAAGGAAGGAAGAATGGAAGGAAGAAAGGAAGGAGGGAGGAAAGGAAGGAAGGATGGAAGAAAGGAAGGAAGGAAGGTAGGAAGAGGAAAGGAAGAGGGATAGGAAAGCAAGAGAGGGCAGGGAGGATGCTTACCTTGCACACGGTCCACCTGGGTTCGATCACCAGCATCCCATAGGGTCCCCCAAACACCACCAATAGTAATTCCTGAACACAGAGCCAGGAATAACCCTTGAGCATCACTGGGTGTGGCCTAAAATTAGAAAGGCTGAGACAAGGAGAGAGAGAGGGAGGGAGAGAGACAGGTGCCTGCCATAGGGGTGGGAGGGGAGGGAAACTAGGGACATTGGTGGTGGGAAATGACACTGGTGAAGGGATGGTGTTGGGACACTATATGACTGAAACCCAATCATGGACAACTGTAACTATCTCACAGTCTTTTATAAAAATAAAAGCCTCTCAATTTTTTTTAAAAAAATGCCCCTAGGGAGCAGAGCGATAGCACAGCGGGTAGGGTGTTTGCCTTGCATGCAGCCGACCCGGGTTCGATCCCTGGTATCCCATATGGTCCCCCAAGCGCTGCCAGGAGTAATTCCTGAGTAGTGCAAAGCCAGGAGTAACCCCTGAGCATTCCTGGGTGTGACCCAAAAAGCAAAAAAATAAAAAATGACCAGTGCAGCTGAACGCCAGAGATAGAAAAGACATGAAGGTGATTGCCTTGCATCTGACCTGGGTTCGACCCCCGGCACTCCATAGGTCCCCGGAGCCTCACCAGGAGTGATTCCTGAGCCCAGAGTCAGAAGTAAGCCCTGAGCATCACCAGGTGTGGCCCCAAACCAAACCAAGGCAAAAGCAAGCACCCGAGTTAAAGTCTGGAGGTGGAAAGGAACTGGCTGGGATATTTCTCACATTCCCCACCACGGGAGGTCGGCCTGGAAGAACCTTCCCAGAAACTGAAATTAAGATGATCCCCTGGGTGGGAAACTATAAAATCGATACATAATGGAGTCCGAGCAAAGATATGCAAAACGATTTAAAGGGACACAAAAGCCCCCGGAGCGAGAAAGGCTTGACCTTAACCCTTGACCCTCATCAGCATATCTAAAGGAGGAATGTCTGGCGGCGGGAGGGGCTGGCCTGGCCGCCAGCCCTCGGTGCTGAGACGGCCTGGCGGGTGGCCCCCACCCGGCCCCGGGCTGACATCCTCCCCGACCTCTGCGATTCTCTACCTGCCCTTTGCATGTGTGTGTCCTCAGTGTGACAGTCCCCCACGCTCCCTGGGGACCTCATCCTGTCCAGGGCGCCGAGCGGATGTCCAGAAGGACCTGCGTCACGGCAGACTCCTGGTGAAGGCCAGGAGGAGGACGTGACAGGCGTAATGTGACGTGTCAACCGGTCGCACTTCACACCCCAGCAGAGCCACGTTTCTCTCTCTCTCTCTCTCTCTCTCTCTCTCTTGCTTTTTGGGTCACACCCGGTGATGCTCAGGGGTTCCTCCTGGCTCATGCACTCAGGAATCTCTCCTGGCGGTGCTCACAGGACCATATGGGATGCTGGGAATTGAACTTCCGGCCAGCAAGGCCGCCTGGACACACCGGAAACCTGCAGGTTGCCCCCCACCCCACCCCATGGCATATCCAACAC
>JAOXYA010035150.1:0-12817 GCA_028565675.1 Sorex palustris
GATATTTGCATGACTGAGACCTAAACCTGAAGGTTCTGTAACTTTTCCCACAGTGATTCAATAAAAAAAAAAAGAAAATAAACAGAAGTGCTGAAAGTTTGCATCAGGATGTCAACAAAGTTGAAGAAAGAGCAAATAGATATTTATGCTTTTTAAAGAGTAAACATTAATGGGGCTAGAGCGATAGTACAGTGGATAGGGCATTTGCCTTGCACACTGGTGACCGGGTTTGATTCCTGGCACCCCATATGGTCCCTGGAGCCCTGACAGGAGTGATCCCTAAACTCAGAGCTAGGAAGGAATAAGCCCTGAGCATGTTGGGTGTGTTCCAAAACAAGCAAACAATAAACAATCAAGGCTGATGGCACAAATGTCAAAATGAGTGAGTGAATTCCAAAAGTGTAAAATGTGCACACACATAAACACTAGTCATTAATAAGAAAAGAATACTTAAGAGTCAGTGATCCAAAAGCTAAGTGATTCCAAACTACCTTCTCTAAGTGATGGTAAGCACACTGACCACTTGAGAAACATCCTTGGGTTCAAATATGTTTTGATGGGAAGAAGGGAAGAAAGAACGGTAATTGTATTTGGTCTTTCTTTACTGAAGTTTTCTGCTGGCCATCTTTAGTCCTATGTAGCATATTGTCCCAAAAGTTAAGAACAAAAAGAAACTCTCCTCCCCTTGCATTAACTGCATATTATCTAAAAGTAACACATGCAGCTTTAGAGACAAAGAAAACCAACTAATAGGAAGGTGGAGAAAACTGGCCGTAAGAGTTTCCAGAGAACACACCATTAACTCTAAGTTTAAATGAAGGCACAGAAAGCAAACCCATAAAACCAACGAAGCAAAAGGATATGGAGAGGACATTTCCATGAACTTCAATCATTGCCAAAGTTCTGGTAGACTGTCTTTTCTCTTTCAAGTGCCTCAATAGAAAATCAGAGACAAAAGGCTCTTCAATGCCAGAGTAGTAATTGTAGGTTCCCCGGCTTTCTTTGAGATGTTCAAGAAACAATTTCCGAGGTTCAAAATTTGTAATTACATGGCAGGGATGTGGCACAGGGGTAGGACACATGTTTCTCATGTTTGTGGCCCTGGGTTTAATATGGGCACTGAAAAAAATCTAGAATTAATTTATATTGCAAACTAAAGATTTGGGGGTAAAAAAGACCAATAACTCATCTAGAAGTATGCCTAATCTATTGCTCCCAATTCACCAATAAAGGCAAAGAATCAGTATACAAGGGCCACAATAATCAACCAACAAGTCTAGAAAATATTTATCTTATGCTGTCTCTGTGCAAAAATTGGAGTGACAAGTCACTGAACATACAAAAAAACCATGACACTGTCTTTTTCTCAAGGATCTTTTGCTCCAATTTTTAAAGAGGGAGCTAAATGCAGCAGTATTCAATAGTATATGTACCACAATAATGGTTTCAGAGAAGAGATTAGAAGGGACCAGTGAAGACCTGAGTTAACCTTGCAGTCTTAAACTACGGATGATTTAAAGAAGTGGAAGGTGGTGATAGAAGAAACAGAGGTGTGGTCAGTACAGCAAAGGTAAAGTAGCAGAGATGAAGATTATGTATAGGAGACAGTGTAGAACAATAAAATACTCTTCTATAAACATGCAGAAAATTGAGGGGGTATAGGTGAAATAGGAAGAGGGCCAGCAGAGTGTCTGCAGACTGGATGAGAAGATCAGAGACAAACAGCTCAGAAGGGATCCGCAGTCTATAAAAAAAGCAAGGTAAGAATCTTGAAGATTAGAACTGTTTAAGGAGAGTCAAAACCTAAGTAATTTCCTGCCAATCAATTCCTGAAAAGAGTAATGTCAATTTAAACCTAACTACTATAAATAAGACACAACAGTAAAACTGGATGTTGCTCAAGATTCTAATATACTCGGAGTAAAAACAAAACCTGACAAATATTAAAATTCAAACTTTCAATTTAATAGAGAGCTGGCTCTGAAGGATTTACTTCATTTTATGTACGACACACAACCTAGCATATAGTATTGGACATTGTTTTAAGTTTATTTAGCAAGCTTGGATCAAGCACTTTAAATTAGTTGTCAGGAAGAAAAATGAACAAAGATGATTACAGTGGACCAAGAGATTCACTCTGCTTTAAAGTGCCTATGGAACTTCCCATTTCTTCAATCTGGAGTCTGAGAAGTGATGGGATTATGACCATGAATGTGAATGCAGCAGGCCACAGAGATCATACTGATGAGAGCAAAAGAGGCCTAAACCTAGGTGCAACCCCATTTAGGTGGAAAGTAAAGGAAGAGGAAATAGGTCGGTATATTGTGAAAAAAAAAAAAAAAACAAGAAATGAACCAAATTATCAAAACTGAAAACTTTAAAGATGGCAAGAATTTGTTAACTGTGGCAATAGGGGTACTGGCATGAGGTAACAGGAGTTCAACATTACTGAGAACCTGCTATGTGGGGTCTAATCTACGCAAACTCCAACGATTGCCACCGACGGGCTGAAATGACTGGTACTATTCCTGTTGCAATGTTTGTGCTAGTCTTTCACATCATTGATGGACAAGCCTGACAGGGTCTTGCCTCTACTCAGGGTGTACACTCCCATTCCCAACCCATGGTTAATCAGTTGGTCCTGTGGAACTAGCCATGCAACTAAGAAGCATCAGAGAACTGAAGCTCCATAAAGTCAAAGTGAGTAAGAGAAGACAGAGTTAGCAAATTTAAAAAGCTCCTTCTTCCTCCCAATGGACTATACAAAGTCACAACAATTTCACAGTTTCTCTGAAAATAACAGACAGCCCCTTTGTCTGCTCTTCCTCTTTCCTTTCTCACTTGACTTTTCTCATCATTCCTGTTTTCCTAAAATGGTTCTCCCAAATAAAGTGCAAGCTTGAGTTTCCAGATATTGTTCTTGATGTTGGGGAAAGTGCCTTCCTAACTGAAATGTAATCAGTAAGTCCTTGCTTCGCAGATTCTCCACAAGAGCTAACCAATTCTCTTTCACAAAGTTAACATGTTACTTTATAATAATTCATTTAATTGTCGAGAGTTTATTTCCCATGAGAAAGTCAATAGTTTCCACAAAAATTATAGGCGGACATGTTTTATATTATAATCACAAATATCATTTATTTAGTGCTTACTATGTGCTAAGAGCTCAGAACAAGTTGATTCACCATGCACAAAGGTATATTATCTCCTTTAATCCTCAAGACAACACAATGGATTACATTTGGAGTAGAACTGAGTGATTAAGAGCACAGAATGATTTGGGATTTAATTCTAGCTTTGCTAACTTTCAGTTACACATCCTTTAGCAGATACTTAAATCCCTCTTCTTCATTACCCAAACAACAAAGTTTTAAAGTTTTAAAAAGTAGCAACTCCAGTAGAAGAGACTAAGTATATGAAGTGCTTTGTCTTGTGTCTGGTGCCACATAAAATTAAAAACCAATCAAGTCAACCATGATTCTTCCCACTTCAAAAATAAGAGATCTCTGAGGTTCAGAGATGGTGACATGCCTGAAGTCACCCAGAGTGTAACAGATCACAAGATTGAAACCTGGATGTGTTTAATTCTAAAAGCACTGCTCCTAAGAACGCTTCTACATCAGTATGTTTATAAGGCTGAGGTATGAAAGTATGAAATCATTTGGTTGCTTTTCAGATCAAAATCCTGTAATTCTGGGCTGCCAATATTTACTTGTTAACAAAATGGATCCCTGAATTTCTTCAACTTTTGAAAAAAAGTCGTTTTTAACTGTGAATGTTTATGTATCAAGGTAATACCTTTTTATTATTTCCTCTTGAAGAAAATAGCAGCAAAAATGTTCATAGCAGTAGCTATAGAAGTTATAAACTAGAGAGGTGGCAGAGCGAGCAAAGTCTGATTCTGCAATCTGTCTGGTTTAAAATGCCAACTCCACCACTTACTAATAGTTGGGTGACCTACTGGTAAAACATCTAACCAATCTGTTCCACCTTGATGCTCCACCTTGATTCATGCACTCAATAATAATAAAACTTACCTGTGAGAGGTTTTAAGAGTTAATATTTGCAAAAACAACTGTAAAACTGAAAAATTCTGTACATCACAACTACATTACTGGTTCATTAAATGCATAAATCAAATTTGTTTCATGGGCTCTGATATTTTATACTTTTGGATGAGAACTCACAGGTGTTAGGAATTGAATAAATTAGTGACTTCTCATTTTTTATAAGTCATTCCACTTGTACACCATGAACACGCATAAAAGTTTCATGGAAAGGGGGTTAAAGCTATAACTAAATAGCAGAGCACATGCTTTGCACATACAAGGTCCCAAGTTAAACCCACAGCACCGCATGACCCTGAGTACCACTGTGTATGGTGCTAGTGCTCCAGACCCAAGCACTACACCATCAGATCCCTACCCTGGGCAAAGTACAGCTAGAAGTGGCCCCCAAGCCCTCTGAGAACTCCTGTGTGACTCCTACTTGAAATTAAAAAGAAAGTTTTAGGCCAGAAGGTGGCTCAAAAGACTAGAGAGCAAGCTTGGCATATGGGAGCCCTACTTTCAATCTAGTACCTCAAGTAGCACTTGGGGCAATTCTTGTGCACAATTCTTGTGCACACCCCAAACCACAAAACCAAAACAAGTTGCATGACACAGTACAGCTTCATCTGATATTTGTTATCTTTTAAAGGGCTGATTGTGAAGGGTCAGAGAGATAGCACAGAGATTAAGGCACTTGCATTACATCTGGCTGACCCTGTTTGAGCCACACGCACCACCAGGAGTGATCCCTGAACAGAGTCAGGAGTAAACCTTGAGCACATCAGATGCTGCCCCAAACCAAACGAAAGTGCTGACTGTGACCCACTAATTTGATTCATGACCTATTCAAGGCCTCTATCTACAGATTCAAAAGTTCTGAACTAAAAACACCTTACTACCAAAGGCAGAACTACAACACAGTCATCTATTCCACCAACTCAGCTGCTTCTTCACAGTTGTCAGAATCCAAGTTTCACTTCTTGCTGGAGAAGAATCAGCACATTCTATGTCCTCCTGCCATTCCATCTACAGTTCACATGAGCACCAGAAATTCAGAGAATACCAAGGAAGCAGCCAATACATCCTGTCTACACAACAGTAACGTTGCCTAATCCGATGTTGCTGCCATTCTGCAGCAGGCAGTGATCCCTGGCCTGCGCTCTTAGCTTCCTCTTCCTGATTCTGAGGCCCATTGACGGTTGCCCATCTGTAGAACAGAAGAAAGTGTTCTAAGACAAAACAGTATCATGCATTTAATGAAGGAATTATAAGCAAGTAGATGAAACTTGCTCTTGATTAGGAAAAAAATAGAGTTCTTATCTCTCAAAGCTAAGTACTGAAATAGTGAAGCATAAATGTCTGGTATTTATTTCAAGATGAGGAAGGCAAGTGAAAGAGATAAAACAGGATTGGCAGTGCTCTGATGATTATAAAGGCTTAATGATGGGTACACTGGAGCGTGTGACACTATTTTCTCTACCTTTGCATATATCTGAAATTTTCTATATATATTTTAAAATCTAATTAATAACATTTTTAATAACATGTTTTTTAAAAAAGGTTGAGACTCAGCAAATATTTTAAAATCTAATTAATAGCATGTAAGTGCAAACAAAAATGATGAACAGAACAAAGAATATACAGAGATACAATGCAAGACATTTTCCTTAAAAAGGAAGAACTTTTTCTTAAAAAAAAGTCGGAGGGATAGTACAACAGGTAACTGTCTTGCATGCACCCAAAGTAAGATTGATTCCCGGAACAATATATGGTCCCCTAAGTCACCAGGAGGAAAACCCTGAATGCAGAGCCAGGAGTAAGCCTTGTTGGGTGTGCCCCACAAAAACCTTTCTTCTAAAAAAAAAAAAAAAAAAGTAGAAAGATCTCAATCTGTGAGTAGAAAAAAGATACTAGATATCAGAAAATTTACTTAAAACAATCAGCATCTTTACCTAAGAAGCCTAAATTTTTTGTTTTCTTTTTGTTTGGGGACCATACCCAGCAGTGCTCAGAACTTACTCCTGGCTCTGCACTTATGGGGCCCATATGGGATGTCAGGGATCGAACCCATGTACACTACATGGAAGGCAAACACCCTACCCACTCTACTATAGCTCTGGCCTGAAATGCCTAAATTGTTTCATTTCAAGGATAAAGAAAAAGCTTTATGATTCAATGAATAAAGCAACTCGTCCAATGACACAGAGGGAAAATCAGATTGGTCTCAGATTTCTTTGCAGCAATGGTTAGGGCCTGAAGATTCTGTAGCATCTAAAAAAATCCTGCGGGAAAAGCAAGTTCTGAGGGTTCCAAGAATATTATGGCAAGCTGAGTTACTGTTCAAATGTAAAGACAGTTCACACATTCTCAAAATAGAAAGATCTCCGCCCTTGCTGCACTCATGAACCTTTCTTGAGGAGCAGAAATCCTATACGAGATCAATCAAAACAAAACTCACAAAACAGAGAACCCACAGTAACAGAATAAGCAGCAAACACAATACCAAGGCAAAAAAATGTGAACGTACAAGTCAGAAAGAAAATGTTAGAAACTCTTCCAAGAAAAAAAATTCAGATAAACAACAAAAACTGGGAGATAAGAAAAAGGTATCAGAGGGCCAGTGTGAATGCTTTACAGAGTGAGAGGTCAGGTTCAATCCCCACTCCCACCCTCACACCCCAGCTCTTGCTCTTGGCACTACATGGTCTTTAGAGCACTGCCTGGAACAACCCCCTAAGCACCACGGGGTGTAGCCCAAAACCAAAAATAAAAGAGAGAAGGTATACAGAAGCATAAAAATATGAACCATTGAATCCTCCCATGTAAGGATTCAATCTGTCTTGAAAGTGAAGATTTAGTTAAAAATATAGTTTAAAATATTAACAACTTCAGGTTCCTGTAGTTTTCACTGTTATTTTCTTAACCCAAGAGACCTTTAAGGAACTATTGTCTTTTAAGGAGAAGAAACATTTATCTGAAGACTAGCAATTTCATCACTTTCACTAGTTTTTTTTTCCTTCTGTTATATTCAAGTAAAATTAAGCTCAATTTGAAAAAGTATTTAAAGGACATATAGCATAAACCCATGTATATAAAACTATTCCCCCACCCCTCTCGGAGAGCCCAGCAAACTACCAAGATTATCTTGCCCTCATGGCAAAGCCTGGCAAGCTACACGTGATGTATTCGATATGCCAAAAACAGTAACAAGTCTGACAATTTGCTGTGGGACGTTACTGGTGCCCGCTCAAGCAAATCGATGAACAACAGGAGGACAGTGCTACAAGCCACCCTCTGTTTGTGTACTGATTAAAGCTGGAATAGAAAGTGTATGTGGACTCTAACCTTTTTCTCTTTATTCCCCTTAAGCTGTCTCTTGCTTGTTCCACTCGTGTTGAGTGAGTGCTTTCCTGCAAATCTAACCCAGGATCTCCCAAAAGTAAGACATTGTGCTCTACTGTTCAAGCCATACCTCCAGTGCTTCATTCCTGTGACAGAAGGAAATACTCTCCACTACCAAACATGGCCACAGCCCACCACCCCTGGACTGGAGACAAAGACAAATTATTCTCTGGCTCTGAAACACAATACTTTTCTGATAAACTACTGAACACCCATTCCCAATCTCTTTTTTTGAATTTCCTTCTCTTTCTCAATATCTAAAGGCTGAAACATTCAAGGATTTAATACTAGCCCCGCTTCCATCTCTATTTTTCCCCGAGTATCTCTTCCAGTTCTGTGTCTTGTTATTTCCAATTTGTTTCTCAAGTACCTGGCTTTGTCCTGATTGTTTCTCCTATTTCCCAATAATATTCATCCTTACTCACAAATCTGCCACAATGGCCTCTATACTCAGAACATGCCAAGTAGACTCACACACCAGGGCCCCATTTCCACTTCATATACCTCATCTTGAAGCCACTTTGCCGACTTTGTGCACATCACTCAGTTCTCTGTTTCAGCAGTCTTTGTGGACATTCTACCTAAAATTGCCCTGACACACTCTATTCCTTTACTCCACCTTATATTTCTTCATCACACTTGCATGCCGATTTGCTTATCACTGATTTACCAAATCAGTCCTGGGGTAACTGGGACTGTGCTTTGTTCCCTGATGATGCCTGGTACTTAATACCTAACACACAGTAAAGTACTCAGTGGTCTTTTGATATAAGGGGAGTTTGAACAATGAAATCTGACTTTCTTTATATGTTGTCATCTTGGTATGTTCAGTGGGTCAAAGCCTTCATATAGCTGGGCTTGAGGGTCCTGTGGTGCTGAAAATCAAGCTTAGGAGATGCAACACACATGGTGTACCACTTCCGCCACATACACTTAATCATTTAAGTGTATTATTCTGCAGCTCTAATTAGATCACATTTTGGTCCAAGTAACACCATCAGCTTTCTCCAGAACTTTGTATCTTTTCCACTACAAAAGCTGTTCCATTAAATACCAATTCCCCAACACTGGCAACTTCCATTTAGGTGCAGGTAATATTGAACATTCTGCAGTTTTTCAATGTTTCAGTTTCACGTACCATATAATTTTTAATCATATGAGACTATGCCCTAAAAACAAGAAGTCTAAGTAAGAACTTAGATGGTAAAATGCAATTGTCATTAAATACATAAAAATAGTATTAAGTTCTTCAGTTTACATCAAGATGATCCTCACCAGATCACTGTAGTATTCATAGATTAATCTTGTATTTCTTCTGCAAAGGATATAAGATATAGGCTTAACCATATCCAAGTTGGTTTTTCACCTTTAAGATAGTAAGGGATACTACAGGGCACTATTTATTCCCTTGTAGATATGTAGATAGAGGAATCTGTGATGTCTTATTGTTTAGAAAGAAAACTTTAAAATAATAATTAGTCATTTCTAAAAAGTATGAAAATGAAAAAAATTCCAAACTTAAGGCACTCAGGGTTTAAGGTATTTAGCTTTACATGCAGCTAACACCAGTTCAATGCCCAGCATTGCATATGGTCACTTGAGGACACATCCCCCAAACAAAATAAATCAGAAAATACAAATTTTGGTCAAGAAAGTATTTTCTCTTATGTTAAAATCAGCAAGTCATTCCATTTCCAGCTACATTTTAATCCATATTTGATCCCAAGTAAGCTTCACATCATTTTTCAGTCATATACTTAACCATGAGTGAGGTCTGGGTTTGACCCTCGGTTCCAAAAAAATTAAATAAATAAAATTAAATGAAACTCTTTTAAACAAATGACAAGCTTTCTAACGTAATGTATTTAAATAAATAGTGCACACCCCTTGATTTCTGTCTTCGTCTTGGGGCCACACCCAGCTCAGGATTTACCATTGGCTATGTGATCAGGATCACCCCTGGCAGCACCTAAGCAACCAATTTGTGCTGCAGGGGACAGAAACAGGGTTGGCCACATAAAAGGCAAATGTCATAACCACTGCACAGTTTATCTGGCCCTGGCATCACTTACTATATGAAAAAGGAAAGATTTATATATATAAAGGAGGGTATTACAATTTAAGCCTGTTTTAAAACAAGCACTAACAACATAATTTTAATAACATAAAAAAAGAAAACATTATGCTTCATTTTATCAGTTTGTAATCATGACATCATAATTTTTAGATTCCTGGGGCAGCTAACAAAATTATCATAATCTAAAAGGCATTTACAAAGTTTTTAATGTTGGAAAATACTTGTTTAGTAAAAAAAGACTTTTAAATCTAATTCTAATAATTTCAATTAGCTTCCCTAGAAATGCCTTCCCAAGGACTCTAATCTACCAGGGAAGACAAAACATAAAAATTTTTAGGGAAAGGAAGGTACCGTAGACAACCCTAACTTAACAAGTTCCTTAATGAGGGGCTGCCGAAGGACTTGAAATATTGGAGTGAACTGAGAAAGAGGGAACCACCCAGAGAGAATGGCATGTTTAAAGTCCAAAGGTAAGAGAATGAAAACACATAGGAATTAAAATAATCTAAAAAATTCAGAGTAGCTGGAACATAGAGTTTAAGTGGGAGGGTAAAAAGATGGAGACTGATTAAAAAGAGAGGCCAGGGTCAAGCCCTGGAAGGTACTGTAAATAGTTTGAAGAGTAGAATTCTTCCTAAGAGCACTGTGATCATGAAGTAGAAATTAGATAAGCAACCTATACTGTTTTGAATGACGTAAGTGTTCCTTCTCCAACAGCGAGTCAAAATAGAAAGAAAATGTGAGACTTGTTTTTAGAGAGGGTTCTCGATTTCCCACACTTAATTTTCCAAATAAAATATAAATTTCACCCCAGCAACACCACACACACACACACACACACACACACACACACACACACACACCCTACAGACACTCTCTGAGGTTTCCAAACATTAACAAGAAAACTGATCACAAGCTCTAAACTTGCCAGTAGAGAAGCAGCATACTTGCATGGGTTAGATGCAGATCTCTGGGTTTCACTTTCCTCTGAGAAACTGTGGTCAGTATATTCTCCCCTTACCCACCTTACACTATTTGGGATATGGATGAGGAACATTTCTATAATTGTAAGACAATATTTAATTATTTGATAGCTCTGAAAAAATATTGTTCAAATCCATAAATAGGTATATTCAGAATTTGTCAGCAGGAACAAAACTGGGAGTACAGTTACAGACAGAAAAAAGAAGAAGAAGAGAAGCCAGAGAAATAGTAGAGTGGGTAAGGCACTTGCACTGCACGTGGCTGACCCGGATTCACTCCCCAGCATCCCACATGGTTCCCTGAACCCCCCAGGAGTGATCCCACACTTAACACAAGTGATCCCACACTTGAACACAAAGCCAAGGGCAAATCCTGAGTACTGCTGTGTGGACCAAAAACAAAACAAAAAAATTGAACTAAATGACATAAAAATTAAACAAAAGACATTAAAACTTAGCTCTTGGTTCAGTGTTAACAGTCATGGGACAGACTAATAGCAGCTGACAAAGAGGTAAATTAGCCGACATTTGGGAGAAAAGACGCGCTAGACTTTAAATAGACAGTGTGATTGATATTTCTTTGTAGTACTATAAGGTTCAAAAAGGCATTACTTTTTTTTCTTTTTTTAAAATTTGGGCCCTACCCAAAATTTTGCCTGTGGATAGAACTCGGGCCTGCCACATGCAAAGCATGCATTCCAATCTTTTGAGTGATCACTCCCAGGTCCATGTTATTACTGATCTTAAGGATCAATGAAAAGAGAAAAGTAAGCTAGTATAGATTACATTAGAAAAGAGCACTGAAGCCCTTGTTTTGTTTGTTGCCATTTATTTTTAGTTTTGTGACATATCCAGTTGTGCTCAGGAGTTACTCTTGGCTCAGTACTTGGGGGTGTTGCTTCCAGCAGTGCTCAGGAGACCACACAGTGCTGGGGATCAAATCTGGACTTCCCAGGTAGAAAGCATGTGCTCCAACTCTTTGAGCAGTCTCTCTGACCTCAGGTTTTTTTTTTTTTTTAAGATATCATGAAAAATTATTTTGAAATGTTTTATGTGTCTCCAAACTTTATGGGCAAAGATTATGTCAAATGCATTAAAAATCATTTTTCAGGACTGGAGAGATAGTTCAGTGGGCAGGTTCTTGCCTTGCATGCAGCCAACCTGGACTGAACACTGGCTAACATATGGCTAACTCCTGGCACCAGCAGGAGTGATCTCTGAGCAGCTGAGAGCATGAGCACAGCTAGCTGACTGTGACCAAACACCCATTTCCCACAAAAATCACCAAGGCACAGATTATAATTTATGCTTTTGAAACAAAAAATCAAAATTAAGGACATGAAATAACAGTAATCTGACTGGATGAGCCTGATTCTCTTAATAATTTCATTTTCTTTCCAAAGAGTGACTTCCCCATTAGCAAAGTTCTTTATTATTCCAGTTCTTTATTACAGAATGAAAAACTGAAAGCATCGTCCCTCTAATCCATAAAGTCTATTCCAGAGCATCTTATACACACTCTCTATTATGACGTACACACTCTCTATTCCTGCCAGGCAAGAAGCACGACAAGTCCAAGGCAGTGTCTTACTCATTGTTACATCTCCACACCTAGTTCAGACCTGGCGTAAATGCTGACATGAAATAAATGGAAATGAGTCGTGCTTTTTTTCCCCTATCTTCAATAATGAATCTTTGGCAGATCCCGACAAAGCCTCAAAGTTAACTACAGCAGATTCTGGGTACACTAATCCCAAAATGTAGAATTCTACTGAATTGTCTCTTTCTCCATTTTTTCTTCCCCTTCCCTCTCCACCTCCAGAGGGGAGTTCCCACAAGAAATTGCACAATTCTTTGTGCACAGAAAAACAAGCTTAGTTCCTGTTGACCTAAACAGCATCATGTTTTGGCACAATATCTTCCACCTTCACAGAAGAGTGATAAACCCAATCTGCATTATTTTTCTAACTAAAAACTGTCATTTAGATTTCTACTTTCATCTCACTGACACATGACCTTTTTTGGTTTTGTTTTTGGGGTACACCTGGCAATGCTCAGGGCTTACTCCTGACTCTGCACTCAGGGATCACTCTGGCATTGCTCAAGGAACCACAGAGGGTGCTGAATATAGAATGTGGGTCAGTCGTGCAAAATAAATGCCCACCCCGCTGTACTATTGCCCCAGGCCTGAGACAACCTTCTGAGGCACTCACTTCACAATTTTTATCATTGCTCGAGCGGGCCCAGTAACGTCTCCATTGGAGACTTTGTTGTTACTGTGTCTGGCATATCAAATACTCTCGGTA
>JAOXYA010035158.1:0-12816 GCA_028565675.1 Sorex palustris
AGGAATCGAACTCGGGTCGGCCATGTTGGCTGCGTGCAAGGCAAACGCCCTACCACTGTGCTATCGCTCCAGCCCTTGTATCTGTATCCAGCCTTGGGTACAGATAAAAGTCTTTATATCTTACTGTGTTTATGCAAAATGACTAGAAATATTCTTAAGGAAGTAAATTTAATATGATTATTTAAATAGATTACCAGTAAAGGAAAGGAAAAAGCAATATGTCCTGAGGTGGAATTCTGCCCTTAAGGAGATCTCCTATAAGGAATCCAGACTGCTATAGCCCCTAGCTGAAATTATGTCCTTGGGTAGATCTCCTAGAATTATTTCCCTTAAAGGGAACACCTGCTCATTGTTTATGTTAACGTTCAAACACACCTGTGTGTAATTGCTACCTGCCAAACCTTCACGATTTCTCTATAATATTGCTAAGAGATTTGAATAAAGTGCCGCTGATTACCTGCCTGTGGCCCTGTTACTTTGTCCACCAGTGAGGGGTAGGGAATAGTAATAAACTCTGAATGCGCAAGGGGACCCCATCACTGTGGGAAAGTGACTCTGATACGTGTCAAAATGCCATTTCTTCTGTTCACTGAGATTGATTCAAATTTTAGTTCAGGTCAAGAGGAAGCTATTTTCTTTTTTGTTTTTGGGCCACACCCGATGATGTGTGTGGTCTGGTGATGTTCAGGTGTTATTCCTTGCTCTGTGCTTAGGAATCACTCCTGCCCTGCTCAGGGCACCATCTGCAGTGCCAAGGATTGAATCCAGGTAGGCTGCATGCAAGGGAAGTGCCCTATGCACTGTACTACAGGACCAGTCCCTGATAGCTTTTTATTTACTCACTATTCTCATGAGGTGTGCTACAGAAAACTTCGCCAAGCACATCACAGAACTGAGTTCCTTTTGCTGTTCTTCAGATCCTAAACTTAACACGTGGCAGAAAGTGTGCTCTCTGCCCTTTTTTGCCGAGTATAAAATTGAAAATATAGTAGCCATACACAGATATTGTTTGTTCCTGCTAAACTCACAGCTTGAAGATAGAAACATTCCTTAAGTATTCAAATAAGCTTGCATGGCAAACTCAATAGCTACATATTTATTTATTATGTACTGTTCTAGAATGCTATTCGGGTCTCTCAAAGAGGAATCAAAAGAGCTGTGCTTGGAGTATCACGCTTCACTCAAATGAGAGATAGAATCTGGAGTTCCGATCTCCGTCAACGCTTAAGAATCAGGGACACTGTCTCATTTGCCAAGGCATCAAAAATCAGATGGGCTGGACATGTAATGAGATTTACAGACAACCGCTGGACTAGAGCCATTACTGACTGGATTCCACGGGACGTCAAAAGATCGTGTGGACGCCCATCTACGAGATGGTCAGACTTCTTCGTCAAGACCCTGAATGATCGGTTTGAGGCTCTTCATGTTCTTAGAATGAGCAGATGACATTGGGCTACACTAGCACGCAACAGGGATGAATGGAGAGGTTACTGGTGCCCGCTTGAGGAAATCGATGAGTAACGGGGTATCAAGTGATCAAGTGATCAAGTACTGTTCTAGATACATAGTAAACTGTACAGTTCTAGAAAAGTCAAAAAAATTGATAATCACTTCAAGGAGCGTATTTTCTTTTAATATCACATTACAGGCATGGTTATACATATTCCCAGAAAAATTATGCAGTTTAATTGCTGTATATCAGAGGAATAAAAACTAAGTTAGCAGTTCGTGATCTCATGAATTGTGATGTCTATACTGGGGTCATGAAAGATAAGGCATTAACTAGGTAAAGAAGATAAGTAGAAGAAAATATATCAGTATAGAAAATATATATCTTTAGAGCCTACATTATTTTTCTTTTAATTGTGGGGAGAGAACCCTTGAAATATAAAAATTTAGAAATGATTAAAAGTCCTCGTAATTTATTTCAAATCCCTGACCAATAAAAATAAACCAGGATTTGGACTATTTTCCAATATTTTTCTTATGCTAAAAAACAATTGTAAATTTAAAAAAATGAATAGTCATTAGGGAATGCTGATCAAAGATAAGGTAATGTAGAAGGTTATTTTTAGAAAAAATAATTTGAAAAGTCAAAATATAATTTAACGTTTTTACATAGCATAGCAGGTAGGGCATTTGCCTTGTACATGGCCTACCTGGCCGACCCAGGTTTGATTCCTCCGGCCCTCTCGGAGAGCTTGGCAAGCTACCAAGAGTATCTCGCCCACATGGCAAAGCCTGGCAAGCTACCCATGGCGTATTTGATATGCCAAATGCAGTAACAAGTGTCACAATGGAGACATTACTGGGCCTGCTAAAGCAAACCGATGAACAATGGGAGGACAGTGACAGTGACAGTGACATTTTAAATTTCAAAACAAACAAAAAAAAAGTGGAACATTTTCATCACTATTATGTTTGTAGAATTAAATTCCTAAAAATATTTTTGAAGCATTATTGACTTATAACATGATATAGGTTGTAGACTACAACATTATAATTTGACATCTATACATCTACTACATTATTGCCATACCAAAAGTATAATTTCTGCCCTCAGGAAAATATTTAAGTTAAAAAAACATGACCCCAGGAGGTGTAAAGCTGAGGTTCACAGAAATCCATGTGCTTTAAGCTCAAATGTAGTACTACAGTGAGAGATGTTTTATTAGTTGATAAAATGCAAGATATTTTACTCGAAAAATCTTTCTTAGGAGAAAATTACCGTTGTTTTGTAGATTCTTCCATGAAAATTTCTTCTGCACTGGACCGGAATATTATCAGCGAAGCTCTTGAATATGGAGGAAATTGCACAAATATATGTAGCACTGTAGCAATATTGTCCCATTCATCGATTTGCTCGAGCAGGCACCCGTAACGTCTCCATTGTGAGACTTCTTGTTACTGTTTTTGGCATATCAAATACACCACGGGGAGCTTGCCAGACTCTGCGGTTTGTGCGGGTGGGACATTCTGGGAAGCTTGCCCGGCTCTCCAAGAGGAACAGAAGAATCAAACCCGGTTTGGCCATGTGCAAGACAAACACCCTACCTGCTGTGCTATCACTCCAGTCCACAACTATATGTAGTTGATAAAATATATAACAAAGGTTAACTGATCTTAGTGGATTAAATCTATTTTTTTAATGTACCTGCATTTTGGAACTATTTTACAAAGGGGATTTGTTGCTTGTTACTGCATTCTGTAGTTTTGGTATATATTGCTTCTATTGTTTATATTAAATATTTTTTCTTTAACCAAAAAATTAGTTGGAAATTATTTTGCTTTAGTTTTTTGTTTTGAAGGAAGAACTAACTAGTCATTTCCTTTGAATTTTCTTAAAATGAGTCAGGGAGAAATCTACCTGAAAATTGTCCACACCAAAACATTGATAGTAACTTTACCAAGAGATTTGAATTTCTTGGGGTTGATGGTATAGAGATTCTTTGTATCTCATAAGCAGATGCACTCATCAAACTTTATTTTCTTATTTTAAATTTTTTATCAAACCAAGAGTCATAATTTACTAGATTATTGAACGTTTTTGATAGCTTAGTGTTAGGCATACAAGGCTTGAACACTAATCCCATCCCAATGTCAACTTTCCTCCATCAGTGACTGTTCCTATGTTATGTTACCTCCACTCCTTCCAATTCCCTGCCTGCTATCATAAAAGGGACATTTCCAAGTTCAGAGGTTGAAGTTGAGATTTCATGTTTTCAGTGTTGTTGACTCTGTGATATGGATGTATAACTATATCACTCTCTCATATCACTGGTATCAATGAGCCCCGTGGCCAGTATTCTTCCAATTTTTCTTGTTATTTTTCTCTTTTTGTTTCATTGGTCAATTATTTTTGAGAGTGGTTTCTTAATACTTTGTAATAATTACAGAGTTGTGAATCACTGATTGAAATACTTAAAAATTATATGTGGTTTTAGGTATAAATCTATGGATGACTTCTATATAATCGACTTTCTTGGAAGTAATGGCTACATTAATTTATTTTCTTAATTCAAAATGCCTAGTTCTCATTCTTTCAAATTTTATAAGACAAAAAGAGACAATCAGAAATGATGTTCCACATTTTCTATCAAACCAGCCATAATAACCTTGCTTTCTTTCTTGTCAAAGTGAGTGATTTCCTCTTTCTCCAAAAGCTGACAGTTATTCTCAAGTACACAAAAATTTCCCTTTACAATGGTCTCTTTTCAGTATCAGAAATGTCATCTCACATGAATTCATTACCTTCAGCATTTGAACATTTGATGCTTTACCCTAAATAGAATAATACTCCTTTAATTCTAAAATCCCTTGCAGAATTTCCTTTCTCTGTTGCCTTTCACTGCAATACTCAATGAGAAAGATGTTGTTTCTCTAGATTCTTGAAGCTTAAATGGATTATCTAAACTTTAATATTCTGGGTAATCAGGCAATGATGCCAAGCTTACTCATCAATATCCTTCCACTCTCCTTGAAACAATCTCAATAGAAATACAGTCTAACCTCAGTCATCCCAGGAATTATGTAATGGCACTACATAGGCAACTTTCACTTTTTTCCATTGCTCTTTTTCAGTGAAAAGCATTAAATACCCATAGTTTGATCTCCAAGGACTAGATTCTTGAGACTCCTCCCCCTTTTTTTTTCTTTTTGGGTCACACCCGGCAATGCACAGGGGTTACTCCTTGTTCATGCACTCAGGAATTACTCCTGGCCATGCTCGGGGGACCATATGGGATGCTGGGAATCGAACCTGGGTTGGACCGCGTGCAAGGCACACGCCCTCCCCGCTGTGCTATCGCTCCAGCCCCAAGACCATCAGACTCTTTAGCAAACCCTGCGCTGGGGCTCCACCTCTCTGTCTTTTTTGCCAGCGTGCCCCAATTTCATTTTCTTCACAGCATTTACTTCTCCCTTGCCTTTTCATATTCATTTCTCTGCCATTTAAAACGTGTCACTAGTTTTCACTAGAGTAGACCATAGGTGCAGAAGGGCACACGGAACTGCGGGTGCATTTTTCAGGGCAAAAAAAGTTTATTGTGTAAAATATGTTCATGGAGCTGGAGTGACAGCTCAATGGGTAGGGCACTTGCCTTGCACGTGGCTGACCTGGGTTTGATCACCAGCATCCCATATGGTACCTAAGCACCACCAGGAGTAATTCCTTGGTGCAGAGCCAGGAATAAACTCCTGAGCACTGCTGGGTGTGACTCCCTCACTCGAAAAAAAAAAAAGGACATCTTATTCTGGGCCAGAGAGTGGGTAAGGCATTTGCCTTGCAATGCTCTACCCACTGTATTATCTTTGCAACCATCTCACAATCATTTCTAAGTGGATAACTCTGCAGCATTAAGGACACTCACATTGTTGGGCTTGCATCACCACCCATCTCTAGAAAAATTTTGTCATCTTAGATGGAAACTGTGTACCTGTTAAGCATCACAACATCACGCCCCAAATCCCTGGGAACTGTCATGTTCCTAGATATTTTGGATTTGACTACTGCAGGAACTTCCTGTATGGCTGAAGACTGTTGTTTGCAAGCGTGGCCCGGAGACCAAACTCTGTGCTTGCAAACAACGGTTTGGTGTGAATCTGTTTATGCTCAGCTGGATATGACAGCCCCACAGAGAGAGAGAGAGAGAGCCTTGAAGATAGTTCTCATAGACTTCTTCCCTCCTCATTTCCTGTCACTGCCATGAGGAACTGCAGTACAGTTAATGATCCTGTGTCAGACAGCTGTCTCCGGTGTGAATGATAGTAATGTGAACCTCACAATTAATTTCTTCTGCTCGGCACAGGGTATAAAGTGAATCCCTTCAGGATCAAGTGGATTTGGTTTAGTGCTCAGTGGTGATGTGAATGTCTGCTCAGAGTAAACCGAAGCTATTTTGGATGGATGCTTAACTGGTGATGGAGTTGTTGCTGTTGTTTTGGGGCCACACCCAATGGTACTCAGGGCTTACTCCTGGCTCAAGGATCAGTCCTGGGGGTGCTTGGAGGAACTGCATACAGTGCCAGGGGTCAACTGTTGTACGCAAGGGCAAGAGTCTTACCTACTCAACTCTCTCTTGTGTAAATGGCAGTGGATTTTTAGCCCTTTTTTTGGTCTTCTCTAAAAGGTTTGCTGAGGAGGAAGGTTTTAGATCTCTCTCTCTCTCTCTCTCTCTCTCTCTCTCTCTCTCTCTCTCTCTTTCTGAGGCCACATGTGGTAGTGCTCAGGAATTACTCTTGGATCTGTGCTCAGGGATCACTCCTGGCAGTGCTTGGGCAACCGTATGTGGTGCCAGAGACTGAACTCAGCCACTGTGCTCTACCTGCTGTACTATCTTTCCAGTCCCTTAGATGTCTGTTGAAAAGAAGATCATATTGATCATCAGGGAAATGCAAAAGAAGACCACAGTGAGATACCATCTCACACCTGTGAGAATGACTGATCTCAGAGAGCATCAGGATGGTGCCCAAAACCATACAGGGGGTAGGGTGCCTCCCTTGCAATGTGGCAGACCTGTATTTGATCCCAGGCATCCTATACGGACCCCTGAGTACCGCTGGGAATGATTCCTGAGCATAGAGCCAGGAGAAAGCACTGAACACGGCCGGGTATGGCCCCCAAACAAAAGCAAACAAACAAAGGCCATCAGAAACATGCCTTGGAAAGAGTCCAAAAAGAAAGGAATTTTATGCATTGCGGTGGGAATGTAAATCAATACGACTCATTTGGAAAATGCTATGGAGCTTCCTCAGAGGGCCGGAGAGACAGCACGCTGACAGCCCAGCTTTGATCCCCCCCGCACCCCAGATGGTCCCCTGAACACCCCCGGGAGTGATCTCTGAACACAGAACCAGGAACAAGCCCTGAGCACCACCAGGGTGTGACCAAGAACCAACAACAACAAAAAAGTAATATGCTGAGATTTGGGGAACTTTGTAAGGATTTTACATTTTTTGCAATCATTGACTAATGCAAAGACTGAAATGCAGAAGCAGAAAATAAAAGGGCAAGTGAAGCAGAGGCCTGATCCGCGAGTAACAAAGGAAGTGGTGTTGGGTCTAGGCACAGAGCAGGTGGGAATGAGAGGAAAGCAATAATGTGCCTGCAGCGGATGGGATGGACAAAGGGAAGATCTCACACACATATATAAACACACACACACACACACACACTCCACACCCCCCCACACCCCACACCAAACACACACCACATCACAACAGACAGACACACACACACCATACATACCCACATACCCCCCCACCACACACAAATCACACCAGACACAGATGCACCCCACACCACACACATCATACCAGACACAGATACACACCACACATACACACCACACCCACCCCCCACACCAAACACACACCACATCACACCAGACAGATACACACCCCATACAAACACCCCACACCAGACAGATACACACCACACACACACCCCACATATACCCACACACATCCCACACACCACACACATCACACCAGACACAAGCACACACATCACACCAGACACAGACACACACACCACACACCCCCCACACACCACATTACACCAGACACAGATATACACCACACACACCACACACCCACACACAACTCACATACCAAATATACACCACATCATACCAGACACACACCCCACACACATACCACACACACCCCACACACCAAACACACACATCACACCACACAGACACACACACCGCCACAGACACATATACCACAGACACCACACACATACCACACCACACACACCACACACCACACCACACCACACACCACACACCACACACACGGACACGCACGCACGCACACGCTCTCGTCCTTTGTGCCTTTGGGTCTGTGTGTTCTCTCGACAGTGTCTATGGGGTTTCCAGGGAGGACAAATCTGATTTCCAGCCTTCTTCTATTTTGGGATCTACCTGGGCTCCTGGAGCTTTAACAGGAAAGTGGAGCCTGTGAGATCCGACACAGCTTTGCGAGAGGGTGTTGACACTCTGCTAGCGAGCTCCCTGATTACAGTCAGAAGTGCAGGGAATCAGGCCCCAAAGCACAGACGTGGTGGCAGCTGGGCCCTGGAAGGCTGTGAACACGGGGAAGTGCCTTCATCTCTGCAGCCTGAGCTCTGGAGACGGGAGCAGTGCCTCCCAGAGGGAACTGGCGCCAGGAAGGAGTGCGCATCAGGCCCGACGCCCCAGAGGAGCGCCCTCTGTCGGGGGCCACCTGTAACTGCGCTGCCTTTTGCAGAGGGCCTGGTCTCCCCTGCTCACTGAGTGACTGGCGTTGGTTTTCCTGAACCAACGTGCTTATTAATAAAGGCAGGAGTCCCACCCAACGGACTCCTGGCCCACTCCTAGCCCAGTCCTGACTCTCAGCAGAAAACTCTTCTCCCACCTGTTTTTTTGTACTCAGACTCTTGCTTTGCCTTTGCCCTCCTCTTTCTCAGAATAGCGGCTTAATTCTTCTGTTGGAGGGGGAAGGGAAGGTGGAGCCCGACCAGGACTCAGTGCCATGCTTCGTCTTTCCAGCCAGCCTGAGCTCTGGGCACTTGTCTTCAAGCTGATTCTTGCACCGGGTGGCTGCTGTCTCTGCTGGTCCCTTGGTGTGGACCGTGGAGCAGGTGACCTTCAACCGGAGGGGTATTTTTAGCTGCCTCTAAACACTCCTTTGCATCAGGGAAGTGTTCCTAATCTGCACACTGAGTCCAGGCTCTTTCTCGAACCTTCCTTTTCCAGGGGACTGTGTCCCAGCCCAGCTGGACTGTGTCCAGTGCAGTCATGTTCACAGTTTGAGCGTGGGCGGAGGAGCCCGTCTGTGTCAGGAGACCTCCTCCTCCTCCTCCTCCTCCTCCTCCTCCTCCTTCTCCTCCTTCTCCTCCTTCTTCTCTTTTTCTGATTTTCCTTTTAGTCACTGCGATTTACTTGCCATATTATTACTCTGGCTTCAAAGTCTTAGATTTCTATTTGGTAAACCTAAACTCTATCCACAGGTATTTCTTAAAGTAAAATGGGGAGTGCTATTGGAGGCGAGAGCTAAGGAGAAAGCTCTTGTATCTTTTCCAGGAAGAAGGAGGCATTTTATCAGATTGTTTGACCAGAGTCCCACCCTTAGGCATGTGAAAATGAGCTCCTTGAGTCTCCTGCTCTCAGTGAGAAAGAGGATAATAAAGGCTGGAGGATCCCATGTTTACCTTGGGAACACAGAGCATTAAAGAATAAATTAGGGCCCCTGATTCTATTGGGGGGGGGTCCTAGGAATGGGTATACAAAATTGGCTAAGGAAGGCTGACTGGAAGGGTGGTATTTAGAGAGTCACAGGGCAAAGTGCTTTAAAGTTTGGCTTTGGTATTAGGCAGGTTCAAGATCAAAAACATACTGCAATTTATAGATATTTGGAAGCTTAGGAACACTTATTTTGGGATAACACCCAGCAGTGCTCAGGGACTACTTCTGTCTCAATGTTCAGGGGTAATTCCAAAGGGTGCCCAGGGGACCACTAAATTTATGGAGTGGAAATTGTTTCTGGACTTCTCCTTGGAAGACATGTGTTTCAGCCCTCTGAGCCATAATCAACATTTGTATGTCTTAACTGACTCACTTGTAAAACAGCGATTATAATAATTTCTATCCTTTGTAAGATTGTTCTAAGTAGTAAATTGTTGCAAGTAGCCTTTCCCGGTTCTCTATTTTGGGGGGAAGATGTGGGTACTTTCAAGAAATGTTTAGAGGGTGGGGAAGGGTGTGGCTGGGAGATAGTCTGAGTGGTAGAGTATATTTCTAGCATGTGCAAAGCCCCGAGTTGGATTGACCACGTGACATGACTCCATGAGCACTGCAGGGTGTGACTTTTATTAAAAAGCTTGGGGCTTTCTCTCTTAAAAGTGTTTCTCTAAAACTGCCATTAAGTCTAAAATGTGTTATGTTGGAAGGGTAAAGGAAAAGAGGTGTGTGTGTGTGTGTATCTAATTTTGAAGAGATAAAATTTGAAAACAAAATATTGATACAAGCTGAGTATGAAAATAATGCAGAATACATCAGCTGGGCCATGCCATATGTGGAGAGAAAGAATGGGATTCAAGCGAACAATTGTAGGGTGGATAAAAACTGGGTCTGATGCTAGTAGAGGGGATTGAAATCCCGACTTAGGAAATGATCAGGAACCAACAGAAGCTTGGTGACCAAATGGCCAGAACTGCACCTGAGACCACACCTCTGGTTAAAAACCTCCAGGTTCTGCCACCACAGTTATTGGTGCTGCAATTGGCACTGGGTGGTGCTGCTGCCTCTGGATTCTTTTGCTTGTTTGTTTTGGGGCCACCCTTGGTGATTTCAGGAATTACTCCTGACTCTGTACTCAAGAATACTCCTGACGGTGCTTGAGGGACCATCTGGAATGCCAGGGATTAAACCCAGGTTGACTGCATGTAAGGCGAGAGCCCTACCTGTTATGCTATTGCTCTGGCCCACCTCTAGATTCTTGATGTCACTGTGGCCATCACCATGATGAACTGTATGTATGCCTTTCACTGCACTTTGCATAACCTGAACCTAATTTTGAGTCTTAGGCAGATGCATTCATTAGGTCATGCATCTGTGTTTGCACTGCCAGAGTTTGGAGGTTGCCAGTAATCGGATCTATTTGGCTTTGGTAGAAGGTAGAAGCTTTTTTTCCCCACATTAATCTTAACCTGCTAGCCAGAATGGAAGAGAAGTTCTTGGTTCAGCATGGTGATGACTGGCTTAGCCCGGAGAATGGGATGGATGCCCCTTTCACTGAGTCCATGCTGGGCCTGCTTTTCACAGTTATCCTATTCACATGCCGTTAAGAATGAGCCAGGAGTTGATTTTTTGGGAAGGAGGTAGCTGTAAGTCTTTTGATCTTTAGGGAATACTTGGATCCCATCTAAATTAGTACTTCCAGGGGCCAGAGTGATAGTACAGAGAGTAAGGATCTTACCTTATTCATGGATCCCCATCACCCCAGATGGTCTCCTGAGGTATCCCCTCACAGGCCCCCAAGCAGCTGACCCTGAGTGCAGAACCAGGAGTAAGTCCTGAGCATTACTGGGTGTCATTCAATATACTCCCACAAATAATCCCCCAAACAAACCACTTTTACTTGTGGAGTGCTCTAGGGGTTCTATGTTAGTATAACATTATACTAGATGGATTGGAGCACATTCAATCTATGGTGAGCTGTAGAGTTCTTCAATTATCTGGTTTTCTGTGGTTAGCTATTTATTATATATCATTGCTTACAAGAAGCTTAAGAACAGTTTCATAAATTGATAGCAAGTATTTGCCTCAAAAGGTTGGTTCCCAGGTCTACAATTCACTTCTTGAACTTAACACGTTTCAGTGCTCCTGACACTGAGCATCTCAGTATCTACTAGGGAGTTCAGAAGACCTGGATGACAGAACTATATTGGACCAGCTCAAGAGCCTTTTCTTGCTCTGGCTTATAGACACCTGGTAAGTTGTTTGAAGCAGCACACCCGCGCAGACTCTGTTGTTCTCCCCAATACAGAGACCATTGGAGGTTATTTTCCTTACTGCAGAGAGAAAAAGGTAAGACTTAACATTTTAGGAGATATGTAGACATCACTGGAAATCCTTCACTGGGGTCATCAGGCCCCTAAATTCTATGGGCTTTGTCTCCTCTCTGGTAGGTACCTACCACTTGCTTCTCTCCAGATGCTCTCAAGAAAGTGTCATCAATATAATAGCCGAGGTGTGAATTTTATGCTTTTGGGGCTCCCCAGCTTTACTTTTGGGATCCTTATAAGGCCTTGAATGAACTCTCTTAACTGTATTCCTCTGGTCATAGTTTCTTGCAAAACTCATAAAGTGGAGCTGGGAGATAGTAGAGTCATTCGATTCCAGCACAACATGTTCCTCCTGGCAACGTTGGGTGCACTGTTGGGGTGGCCTGGATACCCCCGCCAATGCAGGGCCAGAGCAGTAACACATCATCAGGTGCTTGCAATGAACTGACTGTGGAGTTCCCAAGCATCACTTGGGAGGAACAACCCCCACTCCCTTCATCACAGACTGCTGGAGAAATAGTATAAAGGAAAAGGCTCTTGCCTTGCACCTGACCACATACTTTATCCCTAAGATTGCATATGGTCCCCCAAGCACCACCAGGAGTGATCCCTGAGTTCAAAGTCAGCAGTAAGCCCTGAGTAGAGTCAGCTGGCATCAGAATAACAAAACAGAACAAAACAAAATCACAGTGGTGAAGTACTTCAGTTGCAACATATTGTAACTTCTATTGCTCTCCACTCTGACTCCTCAGTCACATCTCCCGCTGTGGTGTTGATATGGCCATGGAGGTTTTTCTTTGAAAAGCAATATTTAGTCTTTTTTAAAAAATTTATTTATTTATTTATTTATTATTTGCTTCTTGGGTCACACCCGGAGATGCTCAGGGGTAACTCCTGGCTCTGCACTCAGGAATTACTCCTGGCGGTGCTCAGGGACCATATGGATGCCAGGGATCGAACCCAGGTTGGCTGCATGAAAGGCAAACGTCCTCTCCACTGTGCTATTGCTCCGGCCCCTAGTCTTTTTTTAATTAAAATTTTAAATTAGTGAATCACCATAAGGTTCAGTTACAGACTTACAAACTTTCGTGCTTGCATTTCAGTCATACATTGGTCGAGTACCCATCCCTCCATCAATGCTCATTTTCCACCACCAACGGTCCCACCATCTCCCACCAACCCCACCCCATTCCCTCCACCCCGCCCCACATCTGTGGAAGGGCATTCCCTTTTGCTCTCTCTCTCTCTCTCTCTCTCTGTCT
>JAOXYA010035169.1:0-12816 GCA_028565675.1 Sorex palustris
TTAGCTTTTTTTCATTCCCCCCCCCCCCCCGCAGTGTTCAAGGCATACTCCTGGCTCTGCAATCAGAGATCACTCCCGGTGGGAACTTGGGGAACGTATGTGGTGCTGGGATCAAACCTGGATCAGATGTGTGCAAGGCATGCTGGGCCCTTTAAAGTATTATGCTAGTACAGCAGGTAGGGCACTTGCCTTGCATGCAGCAAACACAGGGCCAATCCCTGGCACTACTATTGTCCCCCAAGCACAGCCAGGAGTAATTTCTGGGTGCAGAACCAAGAGTAACTCCTGAGCACCACCATGTGTGGCCTTAAGAAAAAAATGAAAAAAACCATATATTTAAAATGAAAACTTAAATCTATGAACACTTGAAAGGGAACACACTGTATTCTAGGCAAAATGAGCTGAGTATACCCGCCCTCAAAACTTTCAACACTACAGGGTTTAAATCTTAGAGCGTCCAATCTCAGGGGCCAGCGTGGACGAGCTCGGTGAGCCGAGGGTATGCTGTGTGCGCAGGAAAACCCAGGGTCACCCACAGCTACGTGCATCTCTGAGCACTGCCAGGAATGACTCCTGAGCACCGATCCAGGAGTAGCCCATGAGCACCGCCAGTTGTAGCCCAACAAAACAAAACAAATCCTCAGACCTGCTCCCATTTCTGCAGACAGTGGTAGCTTCCTGGTCAACGCGCTCCTGCCCTCCCCAGCATCATCCACAGCATGGAGTCGCCGTGCCCATGCACTGGCCCTGGGCTTCATCCCCTAGGCCTGGCGTGGCTGGCACCTCCATTTCTTTTTTTTTTTAATTTTTATTAGTGAAACACCATGAGGTACAGTTGTAGATTTTTGTGCTTGGGTTTCGATCATACAATGATCAAGTACCCATCCCTCCACCAGTGCCCTTTTTCCACCACCATGGATCCCAGTACCCCTCCCACCCCCCATCTCCCCATCCCACCCTGCCTCTGTGGCAGGGCATTCCATTCTGTTCTCTCTCTCCTTTTGAGTGTTGTGGTCTGCAAAAGAGGCATTGAGTGGCAATCATGTTCACTCCATAGTCTACTTTCAACATGTATCTCCCCTCCTGGGAGGATCCTCCAAACACCCTTTATTTGAGGCTCTCTTCTCTATCTGAGCTGCCCTTTCTCTCATTTGAGTGAAACGTGATACTCCAAGCATAGCTCTTTCAATTCCTCTTTAGGAGACCCCAATAGCGTTCTCATCCTGTTTGCGTAGGGCCCAGGTGAATGTATCTTAAAGGTGACAATGAGACAGAAGGAATGACCTTGAACAGGATTCTGACCCAAAAGAAGGAGAGCTGAAAAGCAGGTTCCTAGGACTCTGGTTAGATTCTGACACAGGGTCATTGCTGAATTTCCTGATCGTGATCACTGGACTGTGGAGAAATGAGTTTACTATTATTCTTAGGAATCATGCAGGAAAATATTTGTGGGAAACATCTCTGGTTTTTACAGTTCAGTAAAAAGTCTTTTCTTCTCTCTAGTCCTTTCTCCTCCTTAACCCCTGATAGGTGGTTTATGTATCTCGGCAAAATTTATGAGAGTTTCTTATACTATTCTTACAACGTTGCTTTATGTTTTGGGTGAGGAGAAAATAGAAAGGCATTAATGCATTCAGCTAACAGATGAACTGTCCCACTAACCCCTGAGAGATGAGGACATTCTGACTTTCTGTTAGTTGAAAGAACAGTACAGACTTTTGAGCCAAAAGATTGATCTTCATCCCGACTATCTGTGTGACCTTGGGTAAACTATGTGGCTTCTCTGCTCTTCAGTTTTCTCCTTTACAAAGCATGGCCAACAGATGCTCCAAGAGAATGATTGCAAGGATTAAGTGAAATTGTGCACATAAAGAAAGAGCTTCATTTGATGAAGGGCATGGAGGAAATTCCTGCTATTCAAACTGAGGAACCGTGTCCTGTACAAGTGGAGTGTTCGGGCCCTGGTGTCGTCCAACAGAAATGGAATGCAACCAAAGTTTTACATTTAAGTATATTTGAAAGAAGCAGCTGAAATTAATTTTGTCACACATTTATATATAATCTAATAAACCTAAAATATTATCACTTTGAAATATGACCATTATAAGAAGTTATTGGGGACCGGAGCAATAGTACAGCAGGTAGGGTGCTTGCCTTGCATGGGGTTGACCCAAGTTCAATCCTCAGCACCCCATAGGGTCTTCTGAGCCTTCCAAAAGTGATCCCTGAGCACAGAGCCAGGAGTAAGCCCTGAGCACAGCTAGATGTCCCCTCCAACAAAACAAAACAGATATTATTGGAACATGTTCCATAGCTTCTTTTTTAAATAAAAAATACTTAAAATGCAGTGCATATTTCCACTTCTTGTCCTGCATTGTTTGTTCTACCACATTTCTAATGCTGAACTGGCCAATGGATGAATGACTGCCACCCCAGACAGCACAGGAATCAATGTAAAAGATGACTCGTCTTCAAACTCACACTTGCTGTTTGCTTTCCTTGAACTCCTATTATGGCTCTTAGGACACGTATATACATACTTTCACAGACCCAAGGATTATCAACTATTTCCTAAGGAAAGTCACCTCTCAGCTATGAGCAAATCTTTCCTTTCACGTACATCTCTTCTTGGATGGAGCAGTCAGTGGCTTGCAGTGAGGAGAAGGACTTTTAAATTTTTGTATGTGACCCCATATGCTAAGGACACATATTAGAGTTTCCATAATGCAGCAGCTCAGGGAGACTCTGGCTTTGCTGTCAAATTCGGAGACGTATTTAGGAATGGGATCAAAAAGGGGAAATGCGTGTTTGGGACAGTCCCAGAGGTCTTACTGCTGAACATGGATGCCCCACTAGAGGCTACTGGGGACATTAAGTCCTTGTCTGAGGTTTACTAAGCTGTTGTGGCAAGTTACAGTTTCTGTGTTAATTTTTTGTTAATCAAGATTAGTTGGCCTCTATGTTATAGCCCATCCAATCTGGCGGCTCCTACTGGGATGCCAGTGTTGTAGAATTTGATGATGTCACTCCAGGAAATCCAGATTGGACCTATTGGGGTTCTAGTAATTGGGCAGTCCCAAGGGAGGCATGGTGGTGGCTTTGGGGTATGGGAGCGGTTACTGGGGCTTTGGTAGGATGGGAGCTGGTCCACCCCCTCCCAAGAACTCCCCAGAAGTCTCAGCTGGGAATGAGTATATGAGAAATTTTGTAGCTAGTTGATCTATTTCGAGATTTATTTATGAGTCTCTGGAACAAGACTGGTAGATGAGCTTCCATGGTGATGGCAATGGGATGTGGGTGTGGCTGATGGGGTTTCCGGAAGTATGGAAGATGGGGTGAGGGTAACCCACCCTCACTGAGATGGCACCTTTCTAAATTCATTTGTTCAAGTCTGACTCTTAATTTCAGACCATCACCCACTTTCAAATCATCAAGTTTCTGGCTCGTAAGTTAATGATCAGTCTACAAATCTGAGGAGTGGGGAGATGGAAGGGTACGTTCTGGGCACTTGGTCTCTGTGCAGGACTATTGGGGTCCAGAGTCCTGCTTAGGAACAAAGACAGATCAGAAGGCTGGGGATGTGATGGGTCAAAAGTGAAAGAGATAAGCACAGATGGTGACATGAGGTCAGTTCTGAACAATTACTAGCTACTGGCTAGGAACCCCACTGGTTGGACAAGAGCACTTATCTCAGTCCTTGTTGTACTAAGGGCGTATTACAGGTGACCGGAGCGATAAGTGTATCTTAAGCTATTGCATTTTCTGCTGGGTAAAAGGCTGCATATTCCCTTCATTCTCAGTAATATTTCTACCCGTTTCTTCCTGGGAGAAGTTATAATCAATAAGCATATGAAGAGCAAGCTATAAGCATTGAGTAAATAAACATGAGTGTGGTGGTTTGGGAATACATTAGATTTAATTTTCTTTCTCAAATTATGTGGGCCCACAGGACATATAATTCATTCTTTCAATGGAGAGGAGGAAATGAGGAAAAGAGAGAATACCAATGAGAAAGACAGTGGATTGCTAAGAGAGGTCTGACTTGCAAGTCCCCAGAATAATTTTCAATTCTGCACCCATCATTGCAAAGTCTTACTAGTAACACAACTCTATTTTCCCCCACGTTTCCTGATGATTTTTGCTGAAGGATATCTTGAGATTATAATAGGAACCCCAAAGTCTGCTCCAATCTTAGTATTGGCTCAAACTGAGGAAATACCTAAAGAAAAGTCCTGGAGTGGGATGGTACAGATGGGTTAAGAAGGTGCAATCAGTGAAAGTGTCCACTGCTTGCTATCATTAGCATTGAAAGAAAATTCAATGTATATCAGAGCATTCAGCCTATAAGCTAAAAATAAGTGTTCTGAAATGTTAGACACTCCCTGAGTTCTGATCATCATTTCTGTTTTCCTACTCTCTCTCCCTCTCTCTTTTTTTTTTTGGCTTTTTGGGCCACACCTGGTGATACACAGGGGTTACTCTTGGCTCTGCACTCAGGAATTACCCTTGGCGGTGCTCACGGGACCATATGGGATGCTGGGAATCGAACCTGGGTCAGCCATGTGCAAGGAAAATGCCCTACAGGCTGTGCTATCACTCCAGCTTTCCTGCCCCCTTGAGACCTCCCCAGGTGAGGTCAGATGCTATAGTTCTGGTTGTTTGTGCTCTCATGTGGATGTGCCTCACTGCAGTTGATCCAGCTTTGAGGTCTTTGTCTCACTGAGACATGTCTGATCATCCAAAGGGAGTCTGACTCTGGTGTTGGCTCACGGCAGTGATGCCAGCGTGGATCTCCAGGGGACTTACATGAAGTGGAGTGGAGAGAGGCGGCTGTCTTGAGAAGGGAATCTGCCTCTTTCTCTCTAGCCACCTCTGCCACCTGGGGAACAGCTGGCGAAATCTAGGACTGATAAGAGTCTGTGGTGAGCCTTGCTCTTTACGAGAAAGGGAAGTCAATCTTAGAGCTTACCAAGGCCTGAACATAATGTTTTGTAAATTCTGAATGACAAGATTACCCACGCCTTTGGGGTTCTATATGCCTTTCCCTCTCAGATAAGAATTTCAGTAGGAGACTAACTGTGAACTCTATCGGGTTTTATTTGGAAGTTTGGAGGAAGTGGGGATAGAGAGAGAGAGTGTGTAAGGAGCTCACGAAAGAACATAGGCTTCTCCAGAGTGGAGAGAGAGCCCCAGTACACAGAGGTATGAAAGTAAATGTCTCCAGAGAAGAAATGCAGGCAACATGTGCCCAGGCACCACATGTGCTTAGCAGCAACACAGGGGCACATGCAGCACTTGGGCATGCTTCCTTTATTCAAGTTGGCTTTTATAGGGTTCCTCCCAGCATGCCCCAAGGGTGGCTTCCAAGGAAAAGGAAGAGTTGGGAGCAGTTGGTGTTCTTTGACATACGCTTCCTGGCCTTTGTTCCTGCTGGAGCTTCTCTTGGAGGGAGATCCAACCTTCTCTGAGTTTGTTCTGGAGCCAGGAAAAGGTCTGATCAGGCCTTAGTTCCTGTGTCCACAAGGTGGGTCCTAGCAACTGTAGGACTAGTTGGTTTTATCACTTCCCAAGAACTCCTTGCCATGGTGGTGGGGTGAGGCCAGGCGAGTGGGTGGGGGCTTTTCCCCATGAGTTGTTTTTCTGTTGAGACAAAAAACATCCACAGAACCGTGCCCATGGATTTTCTTGTAGTTCTGGAGACTGGAAGTCTAAGATGGACTTCCATGTGGCAGGTTTGTTTTCTCCTGAGAATTGCAAACAGTCATCTGGCCCTTGTAGCAGGGTCTTTCCTGGGCATGTGTGCAAATCAAGGACTTATCTCTTCTTTTAAGTATAGCAAATCAGAATGGATTTGGGTGCTGGAGCATAGTAAAATGGGTAATATGCTTGTCTTACATAGTACAATGGGTAGGATATTTGTCTTGCCAGGTTCTAACCCTGGCAACCCCATATAGCTCCCTGAGCCCCACCAGGAGAGCTCGCTGAGCCAGGAGGAAGCCTTGGGCACCAGTAGATATGGATCCCAAACAAAATCAGACCAAACCCAAAACCCAGACAGGATTAGAGCGTCCTATATTACCTTATTTTAACTGAATTACTTTTTCTCTCCATGTGCAAGTGTTTGGGGGTGGGGGGAGGGTTGGAGTGGAGGATACAGGTTTGGGTCACTACTGGCAGTACTCAGAAACTCGGCTCTGTGCTCAGGGATCACTCTTGGCAGTGCTCAAGAAGACCATCTGTTTCTGGGAATGGAAGTGAGGCTGACTACGTGCAAAGCAAATGCCTTACTCTATGTACTCTCCTTGTAATTACCTCCTTCAAGACCCCAAATGCAGTCAAGTGCCATGAGACTGGAACCGGGAACTGGGTCTTCAACGGACACAGTTGGAGGGTCATGGTCATTCGAGAAAGATACAGTCCTGGTCTCTACTCCCAGTCAGTTCATGCAGAGCAGGGGGGCCCAGGACTGGTCTGCGTGGCGGAGAGCACCCACGTGCCCACAGCACACAGAAGGCCTGGTCTGCTGTGCCAGCCTGGCCTCACGTGTCTCTCTCTCAGGCATTCAAAGAGGCTGAAGCATCCTCGCTCTCAACACGAATGAAGCCATCACTTCTAAAGCACTTCCGAAGAGCAGAAATGAGTTTT
Organism: Sorex palustris; assembly: GCA_028565675.1. Lineage (NCBI taxonomy): Eukaryota > Metazoa > Chordata > Mammalia > Eulipotyphla > Soricidae > Sorex > Sorex palustris. The sequence goes on from JAOXYA010035169.1 coordinate 6,646, forward strand.
TAACTATGAATCATTTGTCGAACACAGTCACTAATATGCCCGGCCATAACTCTCACTAATGGATGGGCTGAAAAATGAATCAGAGCTGGTCTCACATAATGAAATACAGCGCTCCTGATAATTGCTAGTGATTTAGAGCCGATCATTCCCTCACTTAATAAGTGGAGTTTTCCCATCTTTTGTTTTAAATAAAACAAAGTCATGCTGATGGTATTCAACCCAGAGGCAAGGCAAAAAAAAACAAAACATTTTTTTATGGCTTTAGGTGCTCATGTGTTTTTAACATGCCTTTTCTTTACCTTACTTTCTCCTCAATCTTTTTTTTTCTTTTATATTGCTGACAACTTCAGAAATCTTATAAATAAATTTTGGCTCATCGTGCTTAATTGCTAAAAAGATGCCTATTCTTAGTTAACTTACTTACTGATCAAGGTTTGGTCTGCTGTTTCTTTTATGTTTTTTTTTTTTCTAAACTAAGTACTTGCATTGAATACTATGCAGCTGTCAGGAGAGATGAAGTCATAAACTTTGCTTATAAGTGGATAGACATGGAGAGTATCATGCTAAGTGAAATGAATCAGAAAGAGAGGGACAGATATAGAAGGACTGCACTCATTTGTGGAGTATAAAACAACATAGCATGAGGCTGACAGCTGAAGATACAATGGGACAGATAGATTGCTCCATAGCTGGAAGCCTGCCTCATGAGCAGAGGGGAGAAGGCAGCTGGAATAGAGAAGGGATCACTAAGAAAACAATTGCTGGAGGCATTGTTCGGGATGGGAGATGTGTGCTAAAAGTAGATAAAGACCAAACATGATAAACTGTCATGTTTATCAAAAGTAGAGAGAGAATATGAGGAATATTGTCTGCCATGTTTACCAAAAGTAGCGAGAGAATATGGGAAATATTTTCTGCCATGGAGGCAGGGGGAGGGTGGGAAAGGGGGGTATACCAGGGAATACCATTAGTGGTGGGGAATGTGCAGTGGTGGAGGGATGGGTGTTTGATCATTGTGTGAATGTAAAACCCAAACATGAAAGCTTGTAACTATAAAAATTGATATGATATGCCTATTAAATTCCCAATTATGTGGTCTCTATTTTTCTAAGTATGAGAAAACTGAATGTCAAGAAAGTTACTCAAAGCTCAAAAAACTTGAGATAGAGGCAATATTTAAATTAAAATCAGCCTGACTTCAAAGTTTATGTTTTATATTATGCCACATTGTACTGTAAAAGAAGAGAAAGTAAGAGTCAACTATTTCTTATGCCATGTCTGGAACCAGTTCTATATGTGATATCCCAAGATCCCTACACTGTTTTATATAAGGAAGAATAATCTCCTGAATTAAAGTGTTAGTTCTTACATGGCTTATGTGCTATATTGTATTGCTTTACCCTTTTACTTTTAATTCACTGTAAACATATTCACCTCTTCAATTTACTACTCACTATGTTTCTCTTGTAATAAAATTCTCCTTTATCTTTTTAAATACTAATGATAATTTTGCACTCTTTTGCAACTAAATATATACTAAATTTCATTAAAAAGTTCCTCTTTTCATACTAAGATTTGTGATTCTGAATTCTTAAACAATCATCAACACTGAACCTGAAACTTTCCCTACAAGGGTCTACCCCCTTGTTAGAAGTTCACAGGAGCTTCTAACATCAATGAAGCTTGCCAGCAGCTCCTCTTGACCACATTTCCAATGTATTGATTGTTATCTCATGAAACAGTAAAACAAAGGTTTTGTGCAGTAAAAATTTTGTGCACTTAAAAAATCAGCTATAATAAATATATTAAATTTGAAATGGCTCCAAAACATTCAGAAGTAGATGCCAAGGTGGAAGTTGTGTTTGAGTGTCACTCTTTAGCAGGAGGAGAGGTGGAATTAGATTGGCACATAGATGACTTTGGCACCCTTGGGCTGGTTGGCTAGGTCACTTGCAGTATACAGGCTATGTGACATGCACTCCATAAAAAACATGGTAATAGAACCTGAAATTAAAAAAAAACTTTAATTATTTTTACGTTAGGCACAGTGATTTACAATACTGTTAATGATAGGGTTTTAATCAAACAGTTCCATCATTACACTCTCCATCATGTCCCCTCCTCAGCCTACCCCTCATCCCACTCTATCCTCTATGATGGATAAACTCAATTCTGTAGACCTGTTCTATAGTTCTGTTGTCTCTGCACATTTTTTATTCCTCTCCTATGTTTATTTATATTCCATATATGGGTGAGAATCTTCTGTATACATTCCTCTACTCAGGCTTAATTCACTCAGAATGATGCTCTTCAGATCCATCCACATACCAGAAAATAGGATTATTTTATCCTTTTCTATGGTCAAGTAGTATGTCATTTTGTATATATACCATAACTTCTTTATCCAGCATCTGATCTTGCACACTTGGGTTGTATTTAGATTTTTCTGCCATAAATAGTGCTGCAATGAACATAGGAGCACAAATGTCTTTAAAATAGAGTTTGGGGATCCTTGGAGTAGCTGCCAAGAAGTATAGGTAGAACTTCACATGGAAGTTCTATTCTTAGTTTTTGAGAAGTTTCCATGTTGTTTTCCAAAAAGATTAAATCAGTCAACATTCCTACTAGCATTTCATGAGGATTCCTTTTCTTCCATATTTCCACAACCACCAGATGTTTTGTTCATTTTTGTTGTGTGTCAGTCTCACTGGGTGAGGTGATATCTCATTGTTGTTATGATTTGTATGGATGCATATTTTTGTAGTAAGTGGGTAAGATGACATCAGAGCATTGTTCACTTAGTTTAGGGAAGAACACATTGAGATGCTTTGTCCCACCTATGCAGTTCTTGTCATTGATATGCCCTGAATGCACAGTGTATATGGTATAAAACTATATCATCAAGTTTTATGCTATGGCATTACAGGAACACTTTACATGCTGGTAGTTGACCACCCTGAATATCAGATAAGTTTTCAGAGTTGGGGCATAATTTTGTGCTTGAGAAGAAGGCAGAATCATCTCTTATATAGAGGTAGTTTCTTTCTTATGTACAGTTCTATATTGTTTGTCCCTCATTCAGCAGGTTTTTAGTATTTGTCAATATAAGTCTATAACTATCTATCTATATATAGATCTATAACTTTAAAAGAATTGTTGCGTTTAATCCATTTGCCTACCTAAGAATGAACTTTTCTTCCTTTCTTCCCTCTAAGGTCCTCTATTGATTCAGTTTCCCAACGGAAAAAAAAATCAAGTTGACAGCCAATAAGAGATAAAATACATATATCCCCTCAACAAAAAGTTAATGGTAGTGTTTTCTGACCCAGAAGAAGAATGACTCAAAATATCTGGTCATTGCACTGGTAGTTAAGAAATTTGGGAATAGTAGGATTGGTTTCTCAACTGTTCTTCAGTGATTATGATTCTTTATTGTCACTGAAAAAGAGGACTGATGAGGTGTTTACAAAGGAGGTGAAGACTGTGACCTTTTTGTTTGACAGGAAGAAGTCAATGAATGACAACTAACTTTCTTAGACACTTTAGCAACACAAATGTGCAGAGCGGTTGTCACTCATGCCACATGTTAGCTTAGAAAGATATGAAATGAGAACATCTGTGGGCTCAAGTGACAGAGAAGATGGCTTGGAGGTGGGAGGCCGTGAGCTTGATCCCTGTGCCCTATGTCTCCCCCAGCACTGCTAATGTGGCACCTCCAATGATTTTTTTCCAAAAGGACATAAAATGCTTACTTGTTTCTCATTTTCTACTCTTGAATGGAAGGTGCAATGGGGACTTAAATAGAAAACTCCATTTCAGAGAGTTCTTGTCCTTGAACAGAAGTTTCTGCATCAGTGTTGAAGAGATAATCCAGCAGATATGACTCTTGCCTTATCCTATCCCTGTGAACCCCCAGGAATGATCCCTGGTTGCAGACCCAATAGTAAGCCCTGAGCACCATCAGGTGTGTCCAGCCCCATCCCAACCCACCCCTGCAAAACAAACAAACAAACAAACAAACAAACAAACACCTTCTGAATCTATAACCTCATGCCAGCAAAACAGTTATCAAGCAGGCACTATTTTAAAGTCTGTTATCCATAAGATGCTTCCAAACTTATTTTCTTTTCGGGGATAATGCATGATTTGGGGGGAGTACAGAGGGAGGCCACTTCCAGTGGGGCGTGACCATGTAATGCTGGTGACAAACCTGGGGATCCTCTGTGCGAAACATGTACTCTAGATCTTTGAACTACCTCCCTGTCTGAATGAGAGTGATTGTCAAACCTGAATATGCTTAGAACTCACCAGGAGAAGTTTTAACTTGCACATCGCAAGGTCTTCATATTCTGAAGGTCTGGGAACAATTTGAAAAGCTTCTATATTTCACAGACAACCCAAATTATTGTATCTTAGGTTTAACCAAGAGACACACTGAGAAATTCTATTCTTTCTTCCTTTATATTCAGTGAGAACATTGGAACCAATTTTGCGTGCTCATAGGGGGAAACAGAAAGCCAATAAAATACAAGATGTGTGTTCAGTGCTCCAGGCACTGACAGGAGTACAAATCTCTCCTTTGCTAGTCCATGGGAAGCCTGAAATTTCCCCCTCTTCATCCCATTCAGTATTCTGCTACACCAAACGTACCTTAGATTGGAGGGAGGGGAGGGGGCGCTCCAGTTCTTGGCTGATTATGCGTATAATGAGGCAATGAAAATATTTTCTCACTGTCTTGCTGCACTCTGAGGGCAACCTGGTGAGAGGTGAGCTCCCAGGAAACTTGGAGGACGGGCTCTCTATGCCATACAGACACACTCAGGCCTGTCATCTAATTCTCTGTGTAACAAGCCATTGTTAATTAAGCATAAAAGGAGAGAAAACTAGCTGGCTGTCCATCCCACCCCTTCCCTGAGGACAAGCACTGTCTATGTGTATAATCTGCAAAAGTTAACGGTACATCTACCTGGTGCCAGGTCTGGTTAGGGGAAGCAGACATAGATCCTGCCCTCTTCTGAGTAGACTTTATACTCTCCTGAGGGATGCCGGCAAGTGATTGTCAATCACAGTGCAGTGGGAGTGTGGAAAGGGTGAGGTAGATTTCCCAAACTTGTTCAGTTTACCATCATCTGTTTCAAAAAATGAAATTACTCCAAGCCTCCCTGCAAATCTACCTTCTTTAGTGAATAAACAGAAAGTGTCCCTCCCCAGTTGTAGCTGAGGCTACTAGAACCCCACCTCATTCACCCCAGGGCAGTATCCCCCACTTTAGGGGTAAATCACCTCATCTGAAGCACAGAGTGCTAGGGGAGGAAACAGGGAAGCTGGTCATCTGAGATCTGAACAAGTAATAGAAATAAGTCAGACTTTTAAAGAATTAACCAAGTTTTATTTCGGGTCAAACTATTCTATTAGGGGAACCATAAATATGGTATAGGAGTAAAGGTGCATGCCTGGCATGTGGCCAATCCTTATTCAATCTCCAGCATCATATGGTCTCCTGACTGCCACTGGAATGCTCTGAGATAATCCCTGATGCTGAAGACCCTGAGTGGCACCAGATCCTCAGGCTCTTAGATTGGTTAGCCACAAATCACCAGGAGTGGTTTTTTTGCCCCCTGAGCACCTCCTGGGAGTCCTTCCCCACTAGAAAAAAAAATAAGTTGTCCCTTTGGGCTATCTTAAAATGACACTGGGAGGCACCGTTAATAAGAGCTTTAAAAGCACTAACATAGCATATGCCCATAGCAGAGCAACAATAATGACGATTGCATTTATTTAGATGCCACTGTGTTGGATTCCATAATAAGAGCACTTGATATATTATTTCACCTCATTTTTTCCTTAGCCATAAGAGACAAGTTAACCTCATTTTCCAGTGGAAGAAACTGAGAGCCCCCAAAGGCTTAACAATTTACCCAAGTTACACATGTGTCTAATCTCAGAATTTGTGCTTGAGAACTCTTAAAAAATAATAAAATACAAGACAGACATGAATATGAGTATAATGAATATTTATTAAGTGATAAATTAAACAGACAAAATAATCACACCAGGATTGCCATTAATGCACCAAAGATGAATGTTTTCACGAGAACAGGATAGCTCATTTAAAACAATTTATTACACTGGGGGTTGGGGGATGGTGGGAGGGAAACTGGGGACATCAGA
>JAOXYA010035173.1:0-12815 GCA_028565675.1 Sorex palustris
GGAATCACTCCTGGCGGTGCTCAGGGGACCATATGGGATGCTGGGAATCGAACCCAGGTCAGCCGCATGCAAGGCAAACGTGCTACCTGCTGTGCTATCGCTCCAGCCCAAGACCATTTTTAAAAAACACGCCTAGGGAACCCTGGAGTTTTGGGGTTTAAATCCAGGCCTTCAGTATGCACTCTTGAGATAGTTGTCTGCACCTGTTGAGATAGTTGTCTATAGTAACTGCTAAAGACATCGATACTTTATGGGAAAAAACAAGTTGGTTTTTTTAAAAAATAGGTAAGATTTGGGTAGATAGGTACTTCACAAAAGCCTAGTCGAGTAGCCAGCAAGTGTTGATGTAACAGTGACTTGAATTCAAGTTATGCTGGTAGGAAGTGAGCCTGGACAGAACCATTCAGCTTTAGTGCAATAATGCCCGCACACAGAACCTTTCCCTGCTTGGCTGCTTTCATAGGAGATCTGGATTGTTTTTACTGCTTTTGTAAGACTGGAATCTTGATAGAAATTTTACTTGTCTAGATTCCTTTTGGTACTGTTGACATCCTCTTCCACTGCTCGAAATTCTCCTGCTTTTGATTTCTTTCAGTGTGTGATTTTCAGCATAGATATCTTTGCGAAAACCTTTTCCTGAGTATATTGTTTAGGTACCGCTGGCTTTGCTCTGTAGACAGCTCTACCTGTTGGATTCTGCTGCTGTCCTGGCTCTACAAAGCAACAGACCAGTAGAGTGGCCGGAGCTGCTCATAGGACCATTCAGTGCAGGAAGCTCCTCCCTTGTAGCAGTGCACCACAGATTCCCTTGCCTTAGGGCAAAGCTGGAAGTCCCACAAAGTACCACCTCAGACCTGGTTGCCTTCGGTCATCCCCTCCCTAAGGAATATGCTGGCCATCTTGGAAATGTGACACTTCAAAAAAAAAATAATAAGATTAAGACAAATTTAGAACAGTTGTTCTTTGGCCAGATGATGCCTTAGGCCCATTCCCACAGAATGACAGCAACTAGCAGCAGACACTCATCTCAGGTGGTGGATCTGAGGTGTCTTCCTAAGGTCTACTCCTGCATCCACCCACAGCAGGGCTCACAAAAGGGTCTTTCTAACGCTTGCAGGGGACACTGCTTGTCCAGGCCTCACACACAGGGAAGTTGGGCTTTTTCTGTTGAAAGAAAACCATAGAGCAGACTCTTAGTTGGTGAAAAACTTTTATTCTAAAAATAGACCTCAGTAACAATATCAAAAGCTGATCATTATAATGCAAAAAAAGTAGGAACTTAATTTTATCTGTTTTTGAACTATGGATTATTCAAGGAAATTATCAAGTCATAGATTTTTTTGCCCCTATTTCAACATCCATCTGGATTGTTTCTATCCTCAAGAAAATAAATTCTCAAGTAACTTAGTAAAACAAGCACATACTTGGGACACATCTGCCGAAAAGAAATAAAGACTTGTATCTCACTGTTTACCTCAATTTTTGAAAAAAAAAAAAAAAATTTGCTGCAATGAATTTGTAGGTAAATACTATAACTAAGATATTTCAAACCCAAAGTATAGTAAGCTTTAAAGGCAAATGTTACTTTGAAAATGGTTTTATGTGTCTTAAAAGTGTTCAAGAAAACTTTAGCTTGTCTACTAAGTTCTGAAATACCAGGAATGTAGCAGACAGATTTAAAAGGCCCTTTACTAAAAAAAATACATCTTGCAAAGAATTAAGACTGGCTGAAAGACCAGTTAGGTAAATTGTATATTACTAATGTGGCTCTTTAAGCCCATATCTCTTCCCAAGTAATTCAAATACAGTGCATCTGTTAACTAACTAGACCTAATGCACAGTGAGTGCATTCTATAAATTCTCTATAAATTTATAATTTATTCATAGAGAATTTATAAACTCAACTATAAATTCACAATATATGGCATTCTACAAACCAAAAGGCTGGTCACAAAAGTTAGGTGTTAAATGTGTTCATTAGGACACCTTTGGTCATTTTGGTGCAGTTTACTTTGACGAAGATAGACATATTTACCTTCAGTACTTGACCCTGAGTTTTGAGTATAAACTAAAAATACTTCAAAATATGTTGGCTTATATGGTGTTCTGCAATACTGTGCTTTCTCTCCACCATACCTGAAAGGGTCTCCTCAGTGGAACAGTCAAGAACACACTGCTGTTTAGAAGAGATGCTGTCTTGGAGTGAAATTACGGTGCATGAAAAATGTAGCCCCATAATCCCTGCTTTGAGACACTGCATTAGACATTTCTAGATAATGAAAGCAGCTCCACGTAACAGAAATAATGTACTAAATAACAACTACATATGAAATAAAGCAATTTCCAGTGGTGACAGTATTCTTACAGCAGCATATAATCTAGTTCTTAATCTAGATACTATGTTAAACATTGCAGTTTACTGACACTTCAAAAGAAAATACCAACCTCCATTGAAAACGCAAAGTTCTTAAGAGTACATTTGTCTAAAGACTTTCTGTCAGGACTAAAATCCAGTCATGACAACAGGTTATATTTAATCGATGTTACATGCGTACAATTTCTAAACCAAGCGCTAAGCCTCATAACAATATATTGATACTTTTAAGGAAGAATTAAAATTATGTGTACGACCTTGTTTACTCATGAAATTTCTGCTGTGACAAGCTCCTTATTTATGTTCAGCTGGCATTGTCTTCCAGTTTCAGATCCAGTGCCACAAAGAAATGGGACAGGCCTAATGTCAGTAAAAGTGAATACAGCCTTTGAGCTAACCTTTCGCAAAAATCCCCAAACCCCCCTTGACCTGTATCAGGAGGACTCCTTACATGTTTATATACTATATCGTACGTTAATCTGCCTGGCTTGTGTGTGTATTTGTGTGTGTGTGTGTGTGTGTGTGTGTGTGTGTGTGTGTGTGTGTTTAAGAACTGAGCATTCCTTTAAACCACATTAATAGATAGGGCTGCATCACTCTTCTTCCCATTGGTCCTCATTTATTTAGATGATGGCTTCATGTTCATCGCTGAAACAGAAAAGTCACAATCACCTTAAACACCTGGTAGTCAAATGATGGTCTCGGTCATTTCTGCTAGGCAGGTTACTTCTCTGACCAGTTTTCTCTACCCTGCCCCCACCCATGTATGCAGTGGGCTGAACTATAAACAAGCAGTGACAATTGTCTGAACACTGTACACTCTGCATCCCTTTTACAGGAGCATGGGCAGCACCGTGAAGAAACAGGAAAAGAATATTTCAAAGTGTGCATTAATTACTTAGTGGAGATTTTACCTCCAAAAGTCTGTAAGAGGTAAACAGCTTTTCACCCTGATGAAATTGGGGGGAATGAGAGTATCAGGAAATTTGTCATAGAAAGCAAAGGAGTAGCTGAGTGAGACCAGATAGTTGGGTCAACTCTTTGGGAATATCACAGATCTGAGTTACTCATCCCTGTCCTGGACACTAACTTGGGTCATTACACTGTCCACCCCCCCTGTCATGAAGCTTAGATAAGAAACAATGGCCAAACTCACATGGTGCTATAGCGAATGCCTCTTCTTGAATAATACACTTTGCATCCAGCATAAAAGATAGTTAATACTCCCATTGTTAATACAATACCGCCAACAAAACTGCCAATGTCAAACTTGGATCCTTTCTTTTCTTTGGAATTAATAGTTGCTGTGACTGGAAGAAAACAGAGGCTTTCAGTGATTTAAAAAAAAATTGAATATTAAAGCTTGCTCTCAAAAAAGAAAAAAAAGCCTTGCTCTTATGGCTAATAGCTCTGTCTGGGAAATAAATATATGTATTGCATGCATGACCTTTATGAATCCTCTTAATACCATACAGGAATGAGCGCTGTAATCTTCGAAGTAGGTCCAGTGTTGTGAGCAAATTTCACTTTCTAACTGAAACTTCCCTTTTTGAATAAACTGCTTTGGTTTTGTGTTACATACGCTTTGGCTTATTTTCAGTACATTAAAACACCAAAGGGGCTGGAGGGATAGTACAGTGAGTAAGGTGCTTGCCTTGCACATGGCTGACCCAGGTTTGATCCCCAGCACCTCTAGGTATGCCCCTTCTCCACACAAACCCCGAAATCACGAAGCCTATGTTCGAGTAACTGATCACTAGTTTTTAAACAAAACTCCAGCCATGGTTAACTTAGGATCTTCAGCGCCAAGATAATACTGTCTGTGATTATATCTATTACCGTTAGTATCTTTTTTGGGGGGGACAGGGAGCGAATTCAGGTCAGCCATGTGCAAGGCAAGTGCCACAACCCCTATACTATCTCTCCAGCCCTCATTAAAAAAATATCTTTATGGTACAAATGAATTAAAACCCAGATTTACTATGATAACTGGTTTAGAAATCATGTGGCTGGGAGTCTCCTAATTTCTTTTTACTTCATTCTGGAACATGGATGACAAGTTTTCAGATCATTCAATAAAATCATATTAGGATAAATTGCTCTCAGAGTTATTTCACATAACCAATAATAATTGGGGATATTAGTTTGTTTTTTGGGTCATACTCGATTGTGCTCAGGGGATCAAACCCCAGTTGGCTGCATGCAAGGTGAGTACCTTACCAGCTGTGTTAGCCAGTCCCGGAATGAACTGTTTACCTAGAAATGCACATTTTTTACATGGTCAGATAACTCTTCCTGATCTCTACAACTAAGTTTTCCAATAGGTGATCACTGTCTACATCTCTGTGTTTCTGCAGAATAGGACTATTACCCGGACAAAAAAAAATATTTTTTTTAAAAAAAAAGGTCACTGTGAATACATACTTGTCACGGATGAAGTGTCTGTGCTGCCGTGAGCTGTGGAAGTTGACATCTGGGATGTGGTCTTCAAACTCGTCGTTTGGGGTGTCGATTTTGTGGTCGTTGGTTTAACTGCTGGTACTGTAGACGTTGTTCCAGTTTTCGAGGTGGTGACATTGACAGTCACGGTGCTTGAGACTGGAGGGGCTATTGTTTTTGTTCCGGGTTTCAAGGTGGTGGTGGTGGTGGTGGTGGTGGTGGTAGTGGTGGTGGTGGTGCTGGAGACTGTGGTTTTTGGCTTGGTAGTGGGGGAAATCTGTGGAAGATTCACTGCAGGGGTGTTAGGAAACTTCGAAAGTGGAATAACAGATGGTCTCGTACAAGACCAATCGACAGCAGCATGAAAGAAATATGAAGACTTTGCATTTGGACAGTGCAGTGCCTCACTAGTAAAATACTCTGGCAATCGCCAACACTACATTTATATTGAGTTTCTATTTTCTATTCCTGTTCCAAAGAACAAAAGTCTTGTCTAGTCTGCAAAATTTTCAGTGTGAATACTTGCAAACAAGATTCTCTTGGGGTGGGGGCTGCTCCTGGCTCTGCTTAGATGATCATGAGGTGACAAGGATCAGCCCTGCCACCCAAAGGTGCTCCACCCTTGGAGGTGGACCCTTTCTGGCCTTTTTGGTTTCGGGTGTTCAGGAGCCGTCTGGTATTAGGTAGCTGCACGTTCGTCACAGTCCTCGGCATATGGGGCTGAGCGTGGCTCTTGTTCTGCCTTCAAGTCCTGCACTTGCCACAGCTCACTGGGTAACATACAGTAGGACCAAACTGAACACTAGCCAAATGAACACAACAAGGCGCTATCAGAGGCACAGAGCAGAGTTATTCCCAACTCCATCGCAGGTCTCAGGAGTGTGGAAGCTCTCAGACTAACTGCTGTCAGGACTCGGACTTCTCACCCTGGCAGAGGGCATCGTTCCAATTGCACATGCACCCACCTCACGGCACTGTCCCAAATGCTTTACATTGGATAATGCACGGAACCCTCGCGTGACCCTAGAAAACAACACCATGGGGAAACAGGCTGAATCTTTAGATCCTAAGTCCTTCCCCTTCTCATATTTTAAGGGGGAAAAGGTTAATGAAACAGATAGGTCAACAGAGGACCTTTCAGCAAGTTAGGATAGCGAAAGGTAATTTTTATTTGGGGGCTACAGGGGATGGAACCTGGAAGACAAGACAAGCCCCCTACCCACTGTACTAATTTCTCCATCCCAGGAAAATTTATTTTTTATTGTGGAGTCCACCCAGGGCCTCTGCACCCCGCCCCTTGGTCCACCCTCAGAGGGAACTTATTGCATTGCAACACTTTTCTGTCTGTCTGCTTTAGGGTTGCACTGCTCAGGGCTTTCTCCTGACTGCATTCGGGAATTACTCCTGACCATGGTTGCAACAAACCCTAGTGAGCCATGTGTAAAGCAAGTACCCTACCCACCGTACTATAGCTCTGGTCCCAGTAACACTAAGTTTTCGTAAATGTCCAGAAGCCCCTATGTGCTGGAACCAGTTTTCTCTTCCATTCCCTGTGCACATTTTCACTCATCTATATCAGATCCTCTGGTCTCCTGAAACAGTCCTAACTCCAAGGAAGCAGTAAAAGTCAGAACTTCCCCCATCTAAGTTCTGGTTTTCCAGGGTTACTGCTGGTTCAGAAAGCATCAGATACTTAAAAATAAGAACTAGCAGGGCTGGTATGAGAGCACAGCAGGTAGGGCGTTTGCCTTGCACTCAGCCAACCTGGGTTTGATTCCTAGCATCCTGTATGGATTCCCAGCATCCCACACCACCAGGAGTAATTCTTGAGTGCAGAGCCAGGAGTAACTCCTGTGCATCGCTGGGTGTGACCCCCCTCCCCTTCAAAAAAAAAAAACTAGAATTCTTGGGTAGAGAAATTAAGTAGAATCAAGTTACTTAATTATTGACCACAGGCTAGGGACTACGCCCAAGTGGTGGGGCAAAGAGCTTTGCAAGTGGGCCAGATGCTAACACCACCAACCCAAACACTGCTGCATGCAGCTGCCACAACAGAAAATTATCGAGGCGCAGGGAGCCTTGCACGGGCGCACCCACGGCACCCCATATGGCCCCCTGAGCCAGCCAGGAGTGACTGCTGAGTGCACAGTCAGGGGTAAGCCCTGAGTACAGCAGGTGTGATCCCAAAACGAAAAAAGAAAAAAGATGAAGAAAGATCACGGGAAAAGCCGTCATTGGCGCTTGTGCGGAGATCTGACTTCGCAAGCCTGTGGCCATGAATTCCCAACGGGCGGGGTGTGTGTGTGTGTGTGTGTGTGTGTGTGTGTGTGTGTGTCTCCCCCGCCATCAGCGCCCTCATGTGGTGGCTCAGGCGCACTGCGCTCTGGGGTCCTTGGCACCACAACCAAGTGTGAGCCCCAGTAAAAGCCACAAACAAGGGGAAAAGAAGGAGTTTTAAAAAATTAAGTTGTTTGTAGAGATTTTAGCCACCTCAGGAAAGTGATCCAAACTTCCTGGACTTCGCAAAGTTCATGAAATTCACAGCCAAAGCATGCAAACGCTTTTTGCTCATGACAGTGCAGAGCTGGGGAGGGAGCCCAGGGCACTGGCTTCTTGGGCAGATCCGGGTGAGACTTCCGGTGCCCGCATAGGAGCACAGAGCCAGGAGTGTGCCCTGAGCACAGCTGGGTGTGATCCTAAAGCAAAATAGTGAATGCAGATTTACTTGCTGGCATATGAAATTAAAGATTTCTTTTGGGACCAGGAGGATGAAGGGCTCTACACGCTGTAACCTGGGGCTCTATCTCTGGACGGCCCCCCCAGCCCCCACACCCAACCCCCACCTCTGGCCCTGATTGGTGCCAGACGTTGACCTAAAACCCCAAACGCGATTTACTAAAGAGAATAGGGGTTTGTGGTTGAATCTGCTCCTTACAGCATTCACGGACCTGTAGACTTGAGTTTGGTTTTGTGACACGCTTAGTACATCAATAGCAGAAGCATCTATCCAGACAGAGTGAAATAATGGAGGAGCCGGGAGGAGCTGGTTCAGAATGGACACACCTGCCCAGAGGAGGCTGCAGAGAAACTGGGCTGTTAGGGGAAGGAACCCCGGGATAAAGCTGCTTCTGAGTTCCTAAGCAATACCCACCCTCCAGCCGGGGTGTTTATTCTGCAGGAGGGGCTGTGGCTCCCCCTCCCCTTCATGCCTGCCCAGGTGCTTCTTCCCCAGATCACCCCCTGGGAAACCCCTGGAGCTGGTCTCTGGATTGTTCTGACTGGGGCCCTGCGATGTCCAGTATCGTCATTGGAGGTTTCCCATGCACGTGATTCTTCTCCCTCAAGGAGCCCACCCCTCCCTCTCACACACTGCCCCTCTCCCCTCCAACGCAGCCAAGTGTACCAGTTCTCCCTGTATTACCACTGGTCCTCTGTGCCTCTTCAAGTCCCATGTGAGAGATCATTCTGTGTCTGTCCCTTTCCATCCCAGGACCAGCCAGCACCACTGCAGAGCTTATCCCAGCGCCCAGAAGTTCAGTGGCTATGGATTGAACCTAATGGGATGTATGTATCTGAGCAGCCCTGGGGGAGCTGCCAGGTGGAATACTACTCAGCAATTAAAAAGAGAATCCGCCTCTCAGCTCATGCATGCCTGAGCATGCATACCCTCGAGCACACATATGCCTGAGCACATGCAAGCCCAAGACGTGCATGCCTGAGCACACACATGCCCCTGAGTGCGCGCACACACGAACAACCTGGCTGATCACATTAGGTGGACTTGGCAGGAAGTAAAGGACAATTCCCGGATGGCTTCTCTCCCATTTTGGAATATAAATAACCAAAGCAAACAAACAAGGCAGATCAAAGTGAGTCTGGACTCCATGGGATAAAGGACGGCTGCCCTCGGGGTGGGAAGAAGGAGCAGCAGGAGTCATGCCCCAGGGAGGAGTCAGACGCAACTCTGGCTGTCATTGTAACCTGTGGCTGAGAAAACCTGAAGGAGGGGCTCACGGAGCCAGGAGTGGGCACATGTTCCTCTTCCCTAGTGCTCTCTGAACCTTTCCATTTTACTTGGACATGTGTGACTTCTATTTCAGATGCTCATCACGAATAGTTTGTAATGATGCTGGTACTTGAATCCTGTGTCTCACACATGCAAGGCAACGGCTGTCTTCCCTCTGTTCCCTGGACCCCCTACAAGAATTTATCCACACCCAGGGGGAATGAATGCCAGGGGCCTCTTCCTGGAACAGCGTCCACGTCCACGGCTGCATGCCCCAGGGGTCAGTTTCACTGTGTGTGGGAACAGGAGGCATCATCAGCTAGCAGAGACAGGACTCGGCTGCCCAAGTGCTGCTGGGGACCCAGTGACCATGGCCAGGCCCTGCAGCTTCACCCAGATGGCAGCAACTACCCTCAGCTGCGGCTTTTTTGCAGTCTTTTCTTGGGGGGGAGGGGGAGGGTGGGGGAGAGGAGGGAGGAGGAACTGAGTTATCATCTAGACCATCTTTGTTTTTCCTCTCATTTCTGTCCTGTTTTTGCACTTCTCAGCACATGTGGGGGGGTTTCTGCACTCTTGGGTCAGTCTTCTTTCAAAATCTGTCCTCACCCCATTCATCACACCCTCTTCTCCACCCACCCCACAAACACCATCTCCTGGGTTTCCCCAGGGTTTTTCCTTATCTCCAACCCCTCAGACTGAGACTTAGGATATTAGAGAGCCCTCTCAGGATTCTCGGGCCATCAGGGCAGCCGTTCCCAGTCGGAGGTCGGTGAGAGCGGTCAGCGCGCCATCACATGCCAGGTGTGATCGAGCTGTGATTAGCTGTGCCTCGGGAAATAACAGCAGCATGGC
The DNA here is from genome assembly GCA_028565675.1 of Sorex palustris. Lineage (NCBI taxonomy): Eukaryota > Metazoa > Chordata > Mammalia > Eulipotyphla > Soricidae > Sorex > Sorex palustris. The sequence goes on from JAOXYA010035173.1 coordinate 9,672, forward strand.
TCCAGTTCCCGACTGTATCTGGGGCTGCAAACCACCACAGCAGAAGGGCAGAGAAGTTGGCAACGTTCCCACAGACACATTTCCCACTTTTCCCCAGCTAGGCGAGGCTGCTGGAACTCAGACCGAATTTCTGTTTTCTGCTTTCCCACACAGCTGCGGGGTGGCCCTGCCTGTGCACACACAACCACCTGCGGCCACCACACGACCACATCTCAGCTCATGCCCCACTTCCTACTTAGCTACTCACACAGTTTCTGTCCCTCCCTCCTGAGTCTCCACACCTGTGAGCAGAGGCCTGGGCATCGGGGAGGCCCCGGACCCATCTCCACGAACTGTACAATAAAAGTCAGCTTCCTAAGCATCTCAGTTTTGTTTGAAAATCTTTCATACAATCCTCAAGAACCCAGAGCTAGGAAGAAATCCACTTTCAGGCTCACAGTTGGATCACTGCTGAGACCAGCCCGAACTATGTCACATTCCCCTATATCGGTGCACGGATATGTAGGAGAAAAAGTAACCTGGGAATTTGTTACTTTTTTGTTACATTTGTTACCATTTCCACACCTTTATATAAACCCTTTTGCCAGACAAGGAATTTGGGACATGCTTCTCTCTGGAACTGCAAATGTATCAACCAGGTGAATGCCAGAAGCACGGTCGTCCCTGCGGAATGATTAGGGCATATGAAAAAAAAAAATAATTCAGCCGTGCAATTGGAAAGGAAGCACAGGCAGAGGCTAGATAAACAAAAATTGGCTGCAATAACAGGGAAGACTGGAGCAGGGCTAGTGACGTTTAGAAAATATCTATCATCAATGCTTTCATTAGTTCCAGAATTGGCATTGGTCCCACAAGTCCTCCAAATCCCCAGGGTCAGACACAGTGTTAGGTGCCGAGAGGAGGAAGGGCCCATATGCCGTTAGGCACGTGGACGAGGCCAGGAAGCCCAGCAGAGGCAAGAGCCTGAACCCAGGAGACAGGCGAGACAGGGGACCTCTGGAGGCAGCGCTCCCCAACAATACACCTCTGGGATAAGAATTATCCGGGAGTCTGCCAAAGAAAAATGTTATTTTCCTTTTGGGACCGCTGCCAGATACAAAGTACCAAACAAATAGCACCAGGTAAACTGGTAAAACAATAAGTGCAAACAACAATGTTTCAACAATTAGAAAGTTTCTTTGGTTGGGGGGTGAGGGGGTTGAACAGTCCCAAGGGTGCGCAGGGCTGACTCCTGGCTCTGCACTCAAGGGTCACTCCTGGCAGGGCCTGGGGGTTCATGGGGGATGCTCTGACCCAGGTCAGAAGCTCCGGTGGCAAAAGACCTCCCTGCTGTACTTGTTGTAAGTTACCAGGGAAGAAAATATCAAGCTTCATAGCTTGTAGAACAAACAAGCTGTATAAAGCTTCCCAAGATTCAATGAAAATATGGAGAATAACAATTTTTTTTTAAAGAAGGGCTGGAGCAATAGCACAGCAGTCAGCGGTAGGGCATTTGCCTTGCGCACAGCCAGCCCGGCCGAGCCAGGTTCGATTCCTCCGCCCCTCTCAGAGAGCCCGGCAAGCTACTGAGAGTATCTGGCCCGTGGCAAAGCCTACCAAGCTCCCTGTGACGTATTCAATATGCCAAACACAGTAACAACAAGTCTCAAAATGGAGACTTACTGCTTGAGCAAACTGATGAGCAACGGGAGGACAGTGTTTGTTTGTTTGTTAAAAAAAGAACGGTCTCATATGGAGTTCAAGCCTGCTTCAGTCAGCTTAATCCATGGCTGAATAAATGGCGCTACTCTTACGTATAAATTATAAAGAACTGTCTCACTGGCCTCCTGAAGCGGTGTTTGCTTTTCTCCTCAATACACATCCTTGTGCTGGGGGACATTTGAACTCCCCTTCGTAAGCTCTCCTCACAGCCTGTTGATCTCTAACGACCATCCACACTGACATCAGTGGTGTTATTTCTTCACCAAACAGCAGCTGTTAGCCGCATGTTTCAGGAAGTGGGTGCAGAGCTGCAGAGTGTAGAAAACATACAGGACCGAGTTTTAAGTCCTGGGTGGTACCTCGGGCAAGTTCCTTTAGCTCTGAGTCTGGTGTGAAACCGAACCAACGCGCTAGCCGAGGGCCTGCGGCTGCTCTGAGAACAGCACTGCTAACTCGCCGACGGGCTTGAGAGTCCCCCATCCTCAGCTGAAGCAGTTTAAACTCCTCAGCACACAGGTCAAGCGTCTGACCTGCAAGAATGAGTCGCCGAGCAGCCCCTCTTTCCCCAATACTGCCCCGTGCAATCCTGGAAGCCCTCAAGCACTGCTGGGGGCCTCAGATTTGAAAAAAATTCTGACATCTGCCCAACAGTCACTGTCCCCTTTGGGACACTCCTGGAACTGGCAAAGGATGCTTTGCTATGCAGGCCGGAACCGAGGTCGGGAGCGAGAATGATCAGGCAAGACCAGAAACTGAGCAGAGGTTCCAGTCACGAGTGTAAAAGCTCCACAAAGCCCCGAAACACAAAACTATGGTTCACACCGTAAACAAAACACAGCCACGACACATCCCAGCTGCCCCTGGATCGGCAGCAGCTGCTGATGGACCTAAGGTAGGACGTGGATTCTCCTCTCTAGTTTTCTGATTGAAGACAGCGAGAAGATAAACAGTGCTAGGTCCCTCCAGGTTTCCTGCAGACGTTCCGGCCTGGGCCGCTTCCTGTCCTTTTCCCTGTGGCAAGCCTGGGGTTCCGAGGAAGTAGCTGTTTGCTCCAAACTAAAGCACAAAGGGCTTCACCAGGAAAGAGACAGGGTGGGCCCAGGTCTGCAGGGGGAGCAGCGTGAATGGGGTCTCCTGGGGGTTCAGCAAGCACAATGGAGGCAGCTAAATGTAGCTTACCAGCAAGTCCCGGGCCCTCAGTCCTCACATTTCACATCAGAGGCAGAGTGCAAACCTCCAGACTCAGTGTGGGCCACAGGACACATCCACTTTTAGGATGAAGTCCCACCTTTGGGGAGCGGAGACTCTGCATCCCATCAAGGGTCATTCATTTCTTTCTTTTTTTTTTTTTTTTTTTGCTTGTTCAGTCACACCTGGTGATGCACAGGGGTTACTCCTGGCTCTGCACTCAGGAATTACCCCTGGCAGTGCTCAGGGGACCAT